>JAUMHH010225741.1:0-26708 GCA_032359455.1 Chlamys rubida
AGGAGCCGCAGTACTAGTAACTCACCACGGCGAAGGAGTCGCAGTACTAGTAAATCACCACGGCGAAGGAGCCGCAGTACTAGTAAATCACCACGGCGAAGGAGTCGCAGTACTAGTAAATCACCACGGCGAAGGAGTCGCAGTAATAGTAGTAGACGCAGCAGGAGTAGATCACCTGGGCGAAGATGTAGCGGTACAAACAGGTCACGGCTAGCACGCTTCCGCAATAGAGGTTGCTACAGAAATATATATCCCCGGTGGGGGATTTCAAGGTTTCCACTCCAGCGAAGGAGTAGATATTATTCTTGGTACAGGGATCGTAGTATAAACAGATCTCCTCGTCGACGGAGTTATAGTAAATCACCTTGTCGACGGTCTCGAAGTAGGAGTGGATCGAATGATAGAATGAGCTTCAGAACATCACGCTGGCGACGATGCCGAAGTAAGAGTAGGTCGTATATTCGAAGGAGTTGCAGTATATCACCTTGGCGACAGGGTCGAAGTAGGAGTTGGTCGAATCATCGAAGGAGTTGCAGCACATCACCTTGGCGACGGGGTCGAAGTAGGAGTACGTCGTATATTCGAAGGAGTTGCAGTATATCACCTTGGCGACGGTGTCTAAGTAGGAGTAGGTCGCATGATCGAAGGAGCTGCAGTGTATCACCTTGGCGACGACGGCGCAGTGGGAGTAGGTCGTACATTCGAAGTAGTAGCAGTTTATCTCCTTTGCGACGGTGTCGAAGAAGGAGTAGGTCGAAATGTAGAACTTGCAGCACCTCGCCTTGGCGAAGTAGTATGTCGTCTCTCTCTAGTAGTTGTAGTAACTCACCTGAACGATGTCAATGTATAAGTAAAAGGACGGAGAGACGTAGGCGTACGTCAGGTGGCGAAGTGGTGGAAGTTGATGTTACTTGGAACCGAAATGGTTGCCGTTACCATAGCGCAGACGCTACCAGTCAGTTGCATAACAACCATGTCTGCTTGAACTAAATATGTGACCAATAACATGGTGAAATTAGTGATGATTTGAAATTTCTTTTTTTGTTCTTTATTATAGTTAGTAATTGTTAAAAGCCAGGTCGTGAACATATAATCAAACAGTTCATACCATAGTCGCTTATTGCTTGTATACGTAACAAAATAATATGAATTAATTGCTTGACTATTGAACCTATGTATTGTTGTAATAAATCAATGAAAATTAAAATATAGTTTGTTCTAAAATAAGCATAAGTTCCAACAGACCTGAGTCAGAAGATTTTTTTAAAATCCAATATTGATTGTAGAAACCATACACTGATTTGGTATTAAACCATATAATTGGTTTACTTTGAACAACAGGCAAAAACATAAAATAGTGCGTCATTCTGCAAATTTCATCTTACATATACAGTCGAACCTCAAAATATTTTTAGATTAACAGTATATTCGTAATACAGTAATGTTCTTGCATTTTTTATTTTACAAAAAACTACTTTTTATGAGGATTTGAATATAAATAAATAGATAAATATACAACATTTGATATAGCGCCCTATATCTAGCTAACATAAGCCACTCTAAAGCGCTTTACAGTACATAGATATACAATTAAATACAATGAATACAATTAGCATATACATTAATCAATACAATTTTGAGGAATTCGCAGGAGCTTCCTTATCAGGCGCTAACTACTAGTCCTATAACACCTGGCTAATATACCCCTTTGTGTGTATGCCTGCGTGAGTGCTGGAGATGTATTACTGACCTACATGTATATTAAATATATATAAAGGCGACGTACTTGGGACATTCCACAACACATATATAGGTCATAAATGTACGTACTTGGGACATTCCACAACACATATATAGGTCATAAATGTACGTACTTGACACAGAATATATATATAAAGGGCGTACTTGACCCGCACGACTGTACATTATCCGATAAACTGGTTTCCATGCAATTGCATGGATTTTCCTGTTAATGGCTTGTCGAGCAAGGACACTTGCTGAATACACTTTAAATTTCGTCACATGTCGATCATTTCCAATAACAAGGCGATAATACAAAGCTATTTTGAAAGACAATGAACGGTGTGTTAATAAAAAAGCTGGTTTGCGTGGGACGTCAAGTTAAAAAAAGGTACATATTATGCTTAATCATTCTGACAGACTCGCGTAACGTAAATTACATGTTGTGTTAATGGCGTAACTACGGTTATTGGAAGGAGACATATTGTTTACGTATTGTAACAGGGATGGACACGCGTCCAAATTGTACGATAATGATATAAGCGAGTTTGGAGAAGAAGGATGCAGGGAAAATGTTGTATTCAGAGTCACAATAGGAAAGGCGAAAAGAATGAGGTCACAGAGGCACGGGGGGTAACATTTAAGTGAATTAATCTTAAGTTAATATACAAAATGTTTGCAACCGTTAGAAATACATGTTTCTTTGCTTGTTTTAAACAATGTAATATATAGGTAAAACGAAAGTAGGGGGTTGCTGCTTGACATGTCGGCAACAACAGATATCAAAAAGCAGCACGGATCGTGAATGAACGGTTAATATTATAAACGCAGCATGTTTAAATATTGTACTCGAAGTTTGAATTCTTAAGTTATTACATATTTAGTATGGTATGCTCTTCGAGAAATAACATCCCTGAAAAATGTTAAGTCTACTAGCAATACAATGTCTACAACAATTGTGAATTCAGTTTCAACGAATAACTGGATGGCGACATGTTTTCCCACCGCGAACAAATCACTGATTTGTGAATTTCACAAACATGCCTCCGCGGTGTGACGTAATTAACGTAATTTACGCTATCGCGGTTCATGTCATTTTCCTGTAATACAGTGGGCATTCATATTGCCTATGCATGGCATCTTAAAGCAGTTTAATGCTTAAATATTGCATAGAGACTCACGGCGAACAAAGAGCTATAACTGTGTATATATTGCGACAAGATAACAGATTTCAGTCCACAGCATTTCGCCATCTCAAGATGCACAAAATGGCAGTTTTAGGTTACAGAATGTATGAAATATGTCCCAATCAAAGACAATTGCAGTTAACCAAGGGTCATTACTCTTGATAAAGTGCGACACCATACCTGATTGAATTACGAAGCAACCCAACATCCCAAGACGTACTCACAGACGAAAAATGTCACAAGCAAAGAGAAGCACGGTTAACAAAGGGCCATGACTCTGGATATTGAGGGGTAGGGGACCCAATTTCAGAACGCTACATTCCACATTCCGCATTCTTAAGGTGTATTTGCGTACAATCTTTGCCCATCACAGGTAACAGAATGTATCATTGTGGTAAACTAAGGACAATAACTCTGCTTATCACTTGGCAAAAAACAGATTTCATGTGCGCGACACTCCGTCACCTCAAGAAGTACTCGCATACCAAAATTGGCATTTGTAGATGACAGAGTATATGAGCTATTTTCCGAACAAGTGACAAATTGACTGACGGACTGATGGACGACGAGCGGACCTTTAGTACCCTACAGTATTACCGTTGGGGACTTAAAAAAATAAATTATGTTATGTGATCAGAAAGTGCATGCGTACGAAGAAAAAACCTTTGATTAATTTTCAAAAAACTCGGGCAACACAGAACTGATTCTACCTTTTGTGAAACAACGAAAATGATTCCATAAACAGATTCTAAAAGGACAAGACATACATAAAGAAAAAAAATCGTTCACCAAACACTCATTCATATTTGATTTGTCTTCATATGTAATTCCAACTTCTGAACAAAGAACATGCCCCGTGCTAGCTGACACTTCCGGGAGAGCATCTCCTCAAGGGAAATAACTGATGCAATTCCCGTTCTGAAGATAAAAGCTTCGGGAAAACTCATTGCATTGCAATTCCTTCAGAATGTCTTATGCATGTACATAATTATATAGCTAGTCCAATTACGGCAACCCCAGACGGAAGCGATGCTTTGCCCTTGAAATACAGGACAAGTATATCGATAGACGGTCTTAAAACGAAATGCTGCTTGCGTATGGAATTTGTATATTCCTTTGTAAATGGCATCGAAAAGTTCTCGTGGGATTTCGATGCAAAATCAGTAGATTCCAATAGCTTAACGATGAAGAGTAAATCGTTCTTAAAAAAGAAAAAATACATCAGACTTAAGTATGGCCTTGGAATACATTTTTTAGATATCTGTTTTTTGAAAAGTGAAAAAAATAGAAATAGAAAGCAAATCTCTTACGTAAAGCCACCCGCATAATCTATTGATTTTGCGGAAAATCGGAACATCGATTTTCATACGTTTTTAAAAGTCGTTTATGCAAAATAACCCCAATCCCATTTTTTGAAGTAGATTTATAATCGTTTCACAGATTACATGTAAACACAACAGGATAGCTTAAAGCGCAAACAGGTCATTTGAATTCAGTGTATGGATTACGGGAAAATGAAATCGAGATCCCCCTCAAAGTGTTTCAATAATTATGAGGCAATTACCCAGAAAATAATTGTCATTCATCCCTTGGAAGCAAATTTCATGGTATTCATTTATTTTTAATTTTTCCATTATTTGAAATAGATTTATAATCGTTTCACAGATTACAGGTAAACACAACAGGATAGCCTTAAGCGCAAACAGGTCATTTGAATTCAGTGTAAGGATTACGGGAAAATGAAATCGATATTCCCCCTAAAAGTATTTCAATAATCATTAGGTAATTACTCAGTAAATAATTGACATTCATCATTTGAAAGCAGATTTCTGAGTACTTAACTATTTTTGAACGTACATATAACAGGAATTTTGTTTTCTAATATTATCCTGTGTCTGAAATCCGTATCCAATGCTCTCTTTTCTCAAAGCTTTTTCTGGCTTTACAATATACATACACATTAATAATAACATTTAAGGATTTAATCTTTATACCGAATAAACCTTAACACAACAGGATGCAATCCTTATATTTACATTCAGCGCGATTTTTCTTAAACAACTCACAGAGTCCTGTTATCTTTAAAGATTACAATATGCTCAACAGTATTATCAAAACCGTGAAAGCAAAACAATGTTACACTTTAAGAACTAAATTTCTTAGACACTCCCTCATCAGCAGGTGTCAACCTTTCGTCAATAATAACACGTTCAAGTAGCATTCGAACAATTACCCTTATGATACCAGACATACAGTACATTTTAAGTGGAACGCAAATAAAAGTTCTGCAGAAAATAGCCGGGTCTTTTTTATTCATTATTGTTTACGTCGTGACTCCTTGCGACCGGAAAACATTAACTTTGGGAATGCTATAACAATAAAACAGTTATCAAACAAAAAGATAAATGGGTTAGGTGTTATACATTTCCTTTAATGGGGATGTTTCATGAAACGGGTTTTCCTTTAAACACAAATCGGCGATTCCTGAAAAAGCTTTTCAATAACTGGCGCGGACAATCATTACAGTATAAGTGCTTATTTGGGAAGTGTTTTAGAAGCGAAAACAACTTGCATTCAAAGTAGAATAGGAGATGTTAAATGATCGTCGAAAAATTAATTAGATTAGGAAATATTTTATTTCAAAAATCGATATATATAAATGTATATGCAAATTACTAGAACAAATCCTATGGCAAGACATATTTGCGATTTGTTTATTTGGTCGAAACGTACAACGAATAAATTACGATTTGTATCATAATGTAATGACTAAAATAGTTGTCATTTATCATTTATCATCATGTAATGACTAAAACAGTTGTCATTTATCATCATGTAATGACTAAAACAATTGTCATTTATCATAATGTAATGACTAAAATAGTGGCCATGATGTCTGCATTTTCGTTGTTTTATTTTTAATCATTTATCAAAGCAAATAAAGTATATTAAACCACTAATGATTTGACGTTTTATTCCCAAAAGCCTGAAATACTAGTAGTATCGGAAGCTCTTAGCCATCATACTACATTTGAACCAGTAGGATTTGGCGTTTTATTCCCAAAGTACCTAAAATAGCAGTATTATCGAGAGAGAAAAAAACTACCAAAATCTGTCATTGATCTAGAAATTCACCATATCGTTATGAAAAGTTATATACATGTACCGATTTTAAACGCCGGAAGGAAAATACGTGAAAAGTGTACACAGGGGATATCCACAGACGTTTTCATACATATATATCTTACATTCCGCAGATATAATCGTTTAAAAGTACAATATTCATGGAACAATAGAAGTAAATGCCCGATTGAGTTACCATATCGAAGACATACTAGACTCATATGTACATGTATGCATTAGACCAAAAGTACGGATAGATAAAAATGTGACTGAATCCCAAATGGAATTCTGATTGACATATATTCATGTTTGTGAGGAGATAGGGAAAAACAATGCGTATTACATGTATATATATATCTTAATGCTTTACATAACCACAGCTGTCATGTCTCTACGGAAAAGCTGTGAAGAGTGGGCGAAAACTCGTCTGGTACAGGAAGTCGGTGACAGGAAGTCAAGAAAGAAGCGAACGTTTACAGATTGTTGGTTAATATTGACCGCTCCTTTTAATAGAACATCAATAACACACACAAGTTTAACATCCATCAACTCATGACTGGGTATTGTGTGCATGTAAGTTATGAGGAAAGCAATGTCAAATGACGTGACATTAAAACATAGCTGAGAGTTTGGAGTCATTGTCCTCTGCAATCTTGTCATTCTTCATTATATATGCGATTCATCGTCTGTATGTCCTTCAAAGTCAAATACACGCTTGTCACAGACCAAAAGACCTAAGTAGCATAGTCAAATACACGCTTGTCACAGACCAAAAGACCTAAGTAGCATAGTCAAATACACGCTTGTCACAGACCAACAGACCTAAGTAGCAAAGTCAAATACACGCTTGTCACAGACCAACAGACCTAAGTAGCAAAGTCAAACACACGCTTGTCACAGACCAACAGACCTAAGTAGCATGATATCCGAAAGAGCCATTGACAGCTAGAGAAGGCATACATTGACTATTTGTTTCTTCAATAAGATTCATCAGTTTGGAAATTTGTAATCTCAACGTTTATGCACAAACAGTGTAGGTATTAACTTGTGGCAACACTTACATATCGATTGGTTCCTTTGTTAAGCTGTGAGAGCTGGCCCCTTTGTAAACTATGACTGTCCGTCAAAGCTTGGCAAAGGGACCAGTCGGTATGTTTGAAACGTTGCGACACGTTCAATCCTATCCTCGATACTCCAGGGGCTACGCTCACTTACGTTCTCTGCACCCCTGTAATATGTCATGACAATATCGAAGGCTCAGTGCGCGCCACCTTGTGGATGATTCAAGTAGACTAGTTTAATAAACATCAAAAGAAGCTCGCGGCCGCACATCGGTAAAATTGACTAGCTGTACGATTTTGCTGTAATATATTCATGGGGTGCAGTGAGCGTAACCCTTGGGCCCGTATTCATGAAACCGTTCTCATGCTCAAGCATGGCATTTGTGCTCAAGCTTAATTTCTTGTTCCGGTTATAACTTGATAATAAACAAAAGATTTTTGCATTGATTTGGACATTTTTTGAAGAGACTTAAAGTCGAATACTGTTTTCAATGTTTTCATTTGACGTTTTCATCGTTTGACATGATTTAAGTGAGTTACAAGAATGTTGGTTTGAGTACAAAATCCATGCTTGAGCATGAGAACGGTTTCATTAATACGGGCCCAGGAGTATCGAGGATGGTTCAATATGTACATTGTTTATGTATAACGTAAAACTTTGTCAGATTTTTGTTGTTGTTTTTTTTGTGCTAAAACGACAAAACGTCGTAGGAAGATGTCTTAATGTTCGACATTGGCGCCATTAACACAAATACATATGTTTGACCAAAGTCCTCCGGGCCTTTCAGATTACTGCAACACCGCGCACGATATAAGGCATGGCAAATGTTATATTGATAACAATCACGTTGATAGTTTCTTTCAAGAGAACACCGTGTCTTTATATAGTCTTAGATGTTGCATAAACTCCGAACACAAACAAACACAACCTCAAAAGAACAACTGAAATGGCATTCCTTGCCTTTAAAGAATTCTCAGATGTTTTCATTAACAAAAAAACAAACATAAAAAAATATGTTTGCTTGTATTAGTATTATATCCAGAAACTCAAAACGAGCGAAGGATACAACAATACAGGAGAGATTCACGCAATGATTAAGCACTCTTTACTGTAAATCAGACAAGTCGTGACTAAACAAACCACAATAATCCGGAGACGGAAGACATCAATCCGGAACGGGCTTTTCACCAAGGTCGAAGACCTTACGTCAACATTTTGAAGGAAATCTTTCGTGAAAAGCTGATATACCAGAAAGAAATTATTTCATCTGAGTTTGAGTTATAAATCAAATTTGCGTAGGGGTCATTAGCGTCATATTTGCCCATGGGATAGCGCTTCCATCAATAGACTAGTGATTACTACGAGCGGCGAGTTTTCGTCCTGGCCAGTTCTCCTTCCCATTGTCTAACCAACGGTGTTGAGGTGAGAGGCTTAACGCCAGCGTAGATTCATCAATAATCTCCAAGCAGGAATCTCGTCCAACTGTGTTTTCCTGACCCTGTTGGCTGTGTCCAAGGCTAAATCGGTATAAAGACAGGCAGATGACCTTTTACAACTGGCGTGGCTCACAGCCACGAGGGTCATTCCGTTTAACATTGTTACGTTCTCCTGGGGTACAATTATATGTAGTGTACAGTCATGTCTGTAAATAAACTAAAATCCGTTCAGTCAGAGACTGCTTAATTTCTGAGAAAGGAGGAAGGTAGCCCCTGCGTTACAAACGCTGAACTTCACCATAGACAAACCGAAGCTTCGCTGGGAAAGAGAGTGGTGGGTGGGGTAGGCTGAGGGGAGAGGAGAGAAGGGGAGGGAAGGGGTGTCCTTTATTCAAAGTCCATCATGTACAGGTCAAAGTTTTGCTAATAACATGTTTTAGCTGCTTTACAAACCACCAAATCCATCAGATCCGGTCCAAATTTCATACTAAGAAATGAGGAGGATAAATTAAACTTACCGCTGCAAAGTAAAGGTATTGGAGTGAAGAAAGTGCTAACATCCTCTTTTTATTTTAATTTATAATAATAACTATCTTCGCATGAAAAAAATCAGGAACTCGGTACCCGCCAAACCGTTATTTTTTGCTATGCAGGAATGTTTGAAAGGTAAAATTGACAATATATATATATAATACAGCGTCGTGCAAAAAAAAAAGATAATTACATCGTTACTTGTAAGAAATCAGATATTATTGATTTTTAACGATATATGCAGCAAAGATATACAAATTTTCTATCTTCATTGGTAAATTTTATCACTTTTAATATTGACCTACCAGAACGGTCCTTCCTATTTACTGTACTATATTTACATGTGCGTTGCAACCCACTAAATGAACTTTACCAGCAGAAATGCATTTCATTTGAGTATGACCGCAAAACCTCTCGTGACGTGACACGTGGTTTACTTATGACGTCATAGATTAACGTTGTTCAATGAGATTCGTGTCGCTTCGCTTCGGATAACATGGATAAATGTCCCTGCACCAAACACTTAAATGACTACGGTTACATATTGGCGCCAATTTTAGTTAAATAGGGCTGTTCCTCCACTGTCGTTTAAAGGACGACACATATTCAAAACACAGTAAGAAAATGAATTATTTAAGAACAAATAAATAAAAGTAAAGAATTGTTCTATAGTAAAAATGTAAATATATGGATTGAACGGCGTTGTTTTAATTTTCATGCCGGTATTAACGCAAATCGGTTACATCCAAAATAAACGCCAGGGCTTCATGCAATATGGATGTGCATGTAACCGATTTGCGTTCATACCGGCATGGAAATTGAAAAATTGCCGTTCAATCCATATAAAAACCGAAGATTAACAGTATCAGATGCGGATGTAATGACGGAAGAATAAAAATGGCTGCCTTGGTACACCTATGCTACAAACACTAAGATATTGACATATACGTACTTGTACAACTGATACTATTTTAACTTGGAAATCTTGTCAGGAAAATAAAATGGCACGTGTATGGCAGATTAAACAATTATCGTGAAGCATTAATGGTATTCAACAAGAAAACTATTAGGTATCCTCTATTGCAGCAAGACGCATTGAAATAGAACGAAGAAATTAATTTTAAAAAAAGTCTTACTCAAGTTTGTAGGAGATAAGTGATGCTTCAAAAGTGCTATTTAGACAGATCGTCGACGAGTTTTGAGTCATTGTCCTCTGCCATCTTGCTTCTTTTTTAATAACCTCTAGGGACCTAATTACATATTGTCTGAAGTCGGTGACAGAATTGCAAAGTCATAAACCTGAACTCTCTCCGTACCGTTGACAACAATATGTCATCCTGGTCCCCGTTGGCGTGTAAAACGACAAAATAATAGGCCGTCTCATCCCCGTTGTCGTGTACACACGACAACAAACGTTGGAGGTGTAATTTGTCTTATGTTTAGCTGGTTATAGCACACAAAAGTCGCGTAATACAATTATTTGTCGCTAAAATCAGCACCCATCATTTGGAAAGAAATAGTTTTATAGGTGCAAAGTACACAATTTATATTTTGTGACCTATTGTTTTCGAATCTGCCGCTGATGTTTGCGAAGATGTTTGCGTTTGGTGATTCAAATATAAACAATATAGCGGCAACTTAATTCGTTATGAACACTGGTAAGTTCATCACCAAGTATTTATTAAGACTTATGGAAGTAAATATGAATATTTTAATATAAGTCTTAATGAAATCTACTTGTAATTAGAAAAAAAACCTTACAACTTCGTATTCGTAAACAATTGGCAGAATTAAGCATAACACATTGTTATTCCCCAAACATATTCAGCGTTTTACTTTTAACTTAAGTAAATACTTTTTTTTTTAAATCGTTAGATAGACAAATGAAATTCGTTCAAACTAAAGTCGTTCTTTTTAAGTGTCCTTTGTGTATGTTTTGTATACCACTTGGCAGATTACGTGAGAGTTTCTTTGAACATTAAAAAGAAACGTAGGGTAATTTCTATAATGATATATAGTTTGTAAGTACCAAACGTAGAGCAGTTCGTATAAACATTTTCAATACAAAAGTACATACAAAGCATATACGAGTTCTCACACGTATGGTCGTTGTACCAGTACCAGCCCTACAGGAATGTTCATACATGTGATCATTGCACAATAACCAATCATATAGGAATTAGCATACAAATGTTCAGTACACAAGTACCAAGAAAACAGGAAATAATAATAATAATGATAATATACAACATTTGATATAGCGCCCTATCTAGCTAGAACAAGCCACTACACAATTTATACAATCAAGACAATTAGCATATACTGTATATTAATCAATACAATTTTGAGGAATTCACAGGAGCTGCCTTATCATACACTAACTACTAGTCCTATGTCACCTGGCTAACATATCCCTATGTATGTATGCCTGCGTGTGTGCTGGATATTGTATTGTGTTCTGTTTGTAGTGGGACCGTGCTTCCAACGGTATAATGTATAGTGCCACCTCACTTGAATGCTACAACACAGATACCGTAACATCCACCCCAGATCATTTTATACTCCGCCTGGGTTGTTGGAGTTGTGTGGGCAGGAGAACAACACTTTCTCTGAATATCCATGCGTATGACGACTTTGGGGATCGAACCTCGGCCGCCTGCGTGGAAGGCAAGTAGTGTTAACCACTAGACCAATCCGCACACACAGAAATATCACACAGAAGCTCAGTATACAAGTATCAAGCATACAGGCATTTGTATACAGAAGTTGCGTGCGCAAGTACCAAGCATACAGGATTTTTTATACAGAATTTGCGTGCACAAGTACCAAGCATACAGGAATTTTTATACAGAATTTGCGTGCACATATACCAAGCATACAGTATTTTCCATGCACATTATATTAAAAAAAATAAAGCACATAAGAATTACCATAGCGAGGCTTCATATACAAGAATACAAGTACCAGGAGTATTTGTACATGTAGTCTCGAGTATTTTCATATGCTTACAGGGTATCACAGAAATCCAAACGGATCTTCTACTCTTTTTGCAAAAGTTTGGATATTTAATGATCTGTCTTGTTTGGCCATGGCAACCTCTTTTGAAAAACTTCCACTGCATGACGCCGGATGACCTTATTGCGTCGATAAACAGATAAGGTTGTTCCATAAGATTTGTCAAAGACAAACGTTCACGTTCAAGTAGTAACCGATGCAATGGCTTGCATAATCAAGAAAAGAAGCAAGATACAAGAGGCACTAGAATTACAACCATAGAAAGAAAAAAAGACATCCTAAATTGAAGTGAATATCTTGTTTGCATGTGAATGGTGAATCATAAGCATTTCTTTACATGCGAAATTTACACATTGCATGTTATCAACACTTAAGGCGTTTAAATAAACAAATTTGATATCTGGCCATGATCTTCGCTTTAGTATCGGGCACCATCTCCCACGCGATTTTAATCACTGTCTATGGTAAAAGAACATCTTGATAAACATTTGGCGTCACTTGCGCCATTTATCGTAGACAAAAACCGCAAAAACACATTTACATCTCGTGTTTGTGTGTGACCATAGTCAAAGCCAGAAAAATAACTGCTGAAGGTCATGGACAGAGATTTTTCTCCAAGAAACTTAATATCGCATGTTTTCAAGTTTGAATTTAAAGGTGATCGCTAGGTCATTTCAGACATCAATAAATTGATTGCAAAAACCCAATAGAGATATTGGAAAAATATACGGGCACACAGACAAATGTGAAGAAAATACAGTTTTTGGATGGTTCATTTGTCTAAGTTATCCATTGCCTGGTCGCTAAAATAACTACTTCCGGTTTGCTTCGCTAATTTTGAGAACGAGTATTATTTTCATTTAGACCAGAAGTTGTGGATCCAATGCTTTGCACATGTGATAAGACTTAGTTTCCCATTTTTTGGTAGATAGAATTACTACTTCCGGTGTGCCGTGCTAATTTACAAGAACGTTCATAATTGTCATTAAGCCCAATAGTTGTGAATCCAATGCTTTACATATGTGACTTGTCTTGGTTTCCCATTGTCTGATCGATAAAGAAGCTGTTTCCGGTGTGTACTGCTATTTCTTTGAAAACCGTTATAAATTTTCCTTTAGCCCAAAAGTTATCAATTTAATGCTTTATAAAAATATGTAAGAGACATTGCCGTACTTCGTTTGACATAACTTTCAAAGTATATGATTGCAGACACTGAATTGCGTTGGAGCTCTTTCTCTAAAGGATCCATTTCCCACTGCAGCCAAAACACAGGAAATTCCAACGGTTGTTTTTTTGAGAATAAAGTAACTGCCTTTTAATTTGTTCGATATAAAAAACTTCATCGCGAGTTCATACAACAACAACGAAAAAAAGTCACCCCCACAAAATATCAAGGAGGTAAAAATATCACAAAATGTAGGTATAAGATGGAAATGTAGTTTGCTAGTGAGAAGGGGATTTAAACGTGTTTGTAATTTGTCTTAATGTGTATCAATGTGTGTGATAAATACATATCTGGCTACGTACAGTGAAAACAACACACAAATACGTATATGTCTTTTACCACACATGTTTTTGTTCTAAAAGCATATTTGCGATACAATAAACATCATCAGTCACTCCTGATCCAGGCCTTCCTGGTTCGCCCTTCATCAGTGATCGAATGGTCATCACCCTGGCGTCACAACAATATTTGAAACCAGGAAGTTCTCACAAATGAAAGCTTGACAATGGTGACTGTCGATGTTCCTTCCATTACGTTCTCTGTAGGACTTCTGTGATAGATATATGTGGTCGATCGCTCAAGTAACATTTTATGCCATCACTCTTATACAGTAAAATAATAAAAAGATAATGACATGGAAATGTGAAACCTCATCCTGTCACATTCAGCGAGATAGGCAATTTCAAATTGACATGTTAAAAAACAAACGAAACGTTAAAAATATATTTACCACTCCATGGTATTGTCATTATGGAAGCCTACCAATTTCAGAAAGCATTCATATCAGCTATAAAAGTCATGGCTCACGGTTTTATTTTGGCAACACTAGTTCCTCCCTTGAAGATGGCTATTTGATTATCAATGAGATTAACCAAATAACTATAAACGGCTTATATGTGTAAATATTGAATAGCGTTCAGTTGTCATTCTTAGTCGATATGACTGTCAACTTAGAGAAGCTTTATGTTAAAAGGAGTTGCATTTTGTATAGACCATTGGTCGTGTTAGTTCCTGCTATGTAGCAGTAATGTTTGACATTCTGGGACTTTGTTCTTGTCAGAAAACCTCCTCCGAGTTCACATTTTACGTCTGTACCCCAAGATGACGTCACGTCAAGTAACACATACTAATATATGCGGTTACAGACACTACAGTGTAGAAATAGTCACTTTATAGACAATTAACGTCTGATTCTACATGTTTGACGAACCATGTTTCATCACGTTCATACTGTACATCACATTACAACTGTGAGCTCAAAACAAGTGCCATTGTCTACCTTTTTACCCATAGACAGAACCAGGATGCTAAAGCTGACGTCATGTCTTTGTTTTCCAAAATGCAATCTATTGACAGAAATAAGACAAAGACGACGTGACTTTGCTCCTGGGTGAAAAAGCAGACAGAATTTTAGATTAAAACAATACACGGATTCTTTTTTCCTGTCTTATCGTAGTGCATAAGAGATTGTTTCAGGTCATGAAACATTTATACAAACGTAGCACTCGGGCAATGCACCTGTCGCCAACAGCAATTCGAGGCGGAAGGCCACTGAGTCCTCCACCAAAGAACGGCGGTATTTTTCAACACGTGCGCTTGTACTACAACAAAATGCTGATACAAAATGCAAGAAGGTTACACGATAGCCTCTTGCGATAGAAGTTGTCGTTAATAGCAGAACAATTTCAATGTCAGTCAAGATTCATTGATTTGGAGCTTAGATAGTTTGACGGGAAGTCAACGTCGAAAAAATTAATCTACAACATAAAAAAGAATAGTTTTAAAATGTCATTCTAATATTCAAAACATGGCCATCTAGACTACCTGCATATATATGTTTTTTTATTTTTTAAATATTTCGAGAAACAAATGGTAAAGAAAAAGTAAAAAAGAAAATATTTAAAATTAGTCAAGCTGACAATACTTTTTGGAATTTGACCCTGTTAGCATTTTAAGTAATAAAGCTTTCAGCCATTCTGCCCGGATCAAGTTTACCAGCAAAAGGTCATCTGATACAAACACCAACGCGATTTCTGAAATCTAAGCTTGTCCCTCGGTGACAGGAGCAATCGTGTTAGGTTCTACATTATGGACACAAAACAAGATTAAACGAAATATTCTTCCGAAAATTCGCAGAGAGATCACATGTCAAGGACCACGCAGGAACAAAAAAAATCTGTAGGTGATTAGGTTATAAGGCATAAATAAATCTTGATGGTAACTATGAAAATTTAATTTTCTCCATGAGCAAGAAATTAGGTAAAAGAAAAATATACGGGTCTCGAACTTGGGCGTTGAATTATATTAATTTAATTTTCGGCACTCCTCTGGAGCATTCCAAGAACTAGTATGTAAACGTCTGAGACTGATTAATCTATCAACCTTTGACAGCAATTCGGGTGACGTAATAAGCAATTTCATGTGACGTTATCATCCAACAGTTACCACAGCAATGCACCCGAGACTTATTTAATGTTAAGAAAACCAAATTACAGAATGATAATTGAATAATAATTCAAATCAATTTCAAATGACATTTCCATCAAGCGATGTTGCCGACTTGCGTTATGAATGCTAAGGATGATTACTTGTAGTAAAACCTGTCTTTATCGACACAAACAGGAATTCAATATTTCGATCGGATAAAACAGTCTGTCGGTAAAACTAGAATTAAAGACAGTTCTTTTTTAGCTATTGTGTGGCCGTACAAACATACCAGAAACGTAGTTTTTTTGCAAATGTATATTTTTCACATTTCAGCTGTTTTCTAAGTACATTTGTACATGCATCCTTCCACAGGAATATTCAGAAGTAACATATGACACATGAAGTATTGAGCACTTGGATATCCCTACCTCCATGTTGTTCGACCTATATCTTTAGAATTGCAGCCTATCATTTTTTTCTTTGATCGTATCATGTTTAACTATACCCTAGTGTTTATGTTAGGCTATGTCTCGACTAATACATTAGCTGAATTAATTCGAACATTAATTTTAATTCTAGTTAGCAACAAAAACGAAGAAAGCCGATAACCCGATACTAAAAATATAATTCCGTTTTGAGAATTAACACACAGCCTTATTTAAAAAACTTTCATAACCATGTCAAATAGCAATTATAATCAGAAACGTGTAATATTTTCTCAGATCACGTGATACAACCCTTCTATCGATATATCGCTCTGCCGATCAACGAGTACTCTGTCAACTGTCAACATTAAAGGTAATTAAAGGTGACATGTAATTATTTGAATATCGACCGACAGAAAATTCTGTGCACATCGTTTGGTAACAACTTTAATCTGCACATCATAATTATAAGAGTGATACATTCAAATGAAGTTTGATTTAGTGCTAATATATTGATTTTGTAAGGGTAAATTGAATATATTTACATTTGCGCTACAACCCTCTATATGAACATTACCAGCAGAAATGCATTTTATTTAAGGAATATAATGTAAATATAAGTATTGGTTGTCATATTTTTGACATGCATTGGTGTGTAACATACATTGGCTTACCTACATATTGAATGGTGCGATGTTACACACCAATGCATGTCAAAAATATATAAATGTCCTTAAATAATATCCAAAAAGTAACGTATTTAAACAGGTATTTTAACCAGGTAGAAAACAATTACATCATAAATAATTGTTTAGCAATGTTGTTGACCTAATATATTTCGTAGCCAGGAATTTCCACGGGGGTAGCCTCGAAACCGTTGGGGAGATGACATAAAGATGTTAGCTTTCTGTGGAACAAGACACCGTTTATCCTTCCGGGACAATAGTTTTCATGGTGATTTGTTCGTTTATATGGTGTTTCGCGTTCTAAAAATAGCCAAGGTTGTATGAAGACTGTTGCCTAGGGAGATACAACCGGAAAGAAAGAGAAGAGATTTCAGGAAATAAAATAACTTAATCCCTATTATTGCTTTGTTTTGGGAGCGAACAAATTAGTTTGTTATTTCAATGATTAATATTGTTTTCAATGCGTCAAAAGCAAAAGGCGAAGTAGGAAAAAAACGATTCTACCAGGGCCCTTCCGTGGGCGTCCCTGCTAGGACATTAAAATCTAATCAGAATTACATGGATTGAATGTAGAATACTTCCCGAAAAGGTAGTGGGCATTGAATAGTAATTAAGAAATAAAAAAACGAAACTAGGCAAATAAACAGTGACATTTTGAATAAGCTTTAGTGACATTAAGGTCGTTATGAGCCCCCAGGTTGCCGATATCACTACTACGCTATTGAAGATTTGTTTATTTTGTTAATTTAACGTCACTTCCTGTGCTGATTATCTTGTCTGTATGGCGTGGGTGAACCTTTCCCGAGTCTTTTAGAGTTAGGGGTGTTCGTGCTTCTTAAATACGGTTTGTGAGGATCAGACATGCTGGTGTTTGGGACGACTCTATAAATTAATTAATTACATTGTAATTTATGTTTATTTACTTTTAGTTTTGTATTCTTTCCATGAGTACCACATAATAAAATTAACATGACATCACAAATGTATTAATTTAATAATTTTTTTATGACGTAGCAAAAGTATTCTTAATATTCAAAGATCTTTCAGAAAAGAATAGATTGTGTCACATTCAGTTAGTGTTGTTAATGTATTTGCAAAACAAAATCTGTTTATTATGACCTTATTTTGCTTACTAGTTATTTTTTGTTTTACATGTTGTATTAGTGTCTACAAATTAAGTTATTGTTCTTAATTTTTTCCGTATTTTGTTTTTTACAATGAACGCGATTACTATAAACGTGCATACCAAAAATACGCTCTATTTTTTATTATATGCAATATTCGTATCGCTTCAAGTTCTTCAAAATACGTTTGACCATCAATACAATACATAATTATAAAATCAATACTCTGTAATAATCGAAACATGTAGTATATATGTTTTCGTCATCGGAATTTAAGCTGTATATATAAGTGTTAATTGACTTCACGTGTCTGTTGTCATAAACGTATTGATTTCGGCTTGTTATTGCTATTTACCCTCGGATATCTTTCACTGTCAATAAATTCCTGATGGCTTTTCGTCAGACATTGACAAGTGAATCATCCCCTTACACCACTCCTTCTCCTCCTCCCCCTCCTCCTCCTCCTCCCCATCCACGTCCGTCTTCTCCTAATCGCCAGCTATAATCACTCTTCTAATACAATAAATAAACGGACACATTAAACAAAACCTGTTAAATACTATGATTGGATAATCTTCTCCAATTGTTTCATATTGGCTATCTGATTGCCCGGCAGACAAAACCGCTCTTATATGTCTAGCCGATGGCTATAGAAACGATGGCAGATAGATTTGTGATCATATATAAGAAATGTCATGTGACACTCAGAATAACAGGCAATTGAACAAGGCCCAATTCCTTTTATTCCTCCGCGCATAAACAAGTTCGAATTTTGTCAACTACAGTGGCTCATTTTTGCCATTTCGTCCTTTTGCAAAAAATTAGCTATATTTGAAACGAGGCGTTAGTACAAGAATTTAGCTTGCAAAGTAGAGGGTACATTTTTTGTAGTGTTTTGCGAGACCAATATCGTTTCATCGAGGCGAAATGCGGAAAGCGATAAAGACATAATGGTAGAAAACAGTTTCCATCGATGTCTTGTATCTCTATCAAATATAAATGTAACTGCATTGCATATCAGTCCATCAATTCGTTTGTGAATTAATATTTATGTTTATAACGATCGACTGAACACATCCGTGTTCTGCTTCTTACTTGAAATACTATTTTAACCTTGTAGCTTGCATTACATTAAGGAAATGTGTCACCTTACACTTTATACTTGTGATCTATGTTAGAGTTATTCCCATTTATGTTTTACTTTGCAATATCCTATAGTCAAAAAGTGACTGAATTCCCTTCTTTCATAGATTTCATCGTTGATCTAAAACACGTTTGAATTACTATTCATATGATATTATTATTTTTATTATGTGGAATGTTTTTGGGATGGAGATTCATGTCACCGTTATAAAACATATCCTTGGCATCATAGTGCTATATTGTACATACGATTGGCGCTTCATGATATGACGCACATTGAAATAAACACATGATTGATTCCATGATAATAGTATGAGATAAATGAATGAAATTATATATATTTTTTAACCATCGAGTTTAAGGAGGTTTTACATATTTTTTTATTGTTTCTATTTCGATGTGAACTGGTTCAATCAAATGGTATTCAAGGGTTTATACCATGAGATGTACGCGTCATTCTAACACGTTTTCGATGTATTCACACTTTTTATAGGTTAATACATGTCCCTTGATATGTACGCGTCATTCTAACACGTTTTCGATGTATTCACACTTTTTATTGGTTAATACATGTACCATGAGATGTAAGCGTCATTCTAACACGTTTTCAATGTATTAACACTTTTTATTGGTTAATACATGTGCAATGATATGTACGCGTCATTCTAACACGTTTTCGATGTATTAACACTTTTTATTGGTTAATACATATCATGATATGTACGCGTCATTCTAACAGGTTTTCGTTGTATTCACACTTTTAAATGGTTAATACATATCATGATAGGTACGTGTCATCCTGACAGGTTTTCGTTGTATTCACACTTTTAAATGGTTAATACATGTACAATGAACTTACCGCTATGGTCTCTGTAAATCTATCAAACGCGGATTTCCTGTGATGACGAGCGATGTTTGGTGGATTGGATTTATTGAAATAAACACCTGGAATAATGCATGACGTCAGTTTTTATTGCTTATCGTCTGTCAACCGAATGGCGACCGAAAATTAAAAAAAAATCCCAAATATGTCCAGGTTAAATAGACAAACGACAAGGTCAGAAAAGACAAACAAGCAAGGCTTGCTGTGAAATGAAGACATATACACATCACTTGACAAAAGTTAGCGCAGCCTAATTTAAATTATTAGAATTGCTATGGACACTGACGTAGACACAAAAAGTCTTTTGTTACATTTTTTCTTGTAGAATAGCCGCATGTAAAATATATTATGGTGAAATATATGAGTCGGTATTCAAAAAAGTTGGGAAAATAATCATCAGAGCTAACGGCCTTCGTTCATTATTTTTCCAACATTTTCTCATCCGAGTTCTAATATTCCCCATAATACACTCACAAACTTTGATTATTTCTTAAATACCCTTCTCTTAGAACTGATTGCTTACGGTGCACGTATAAATGAAGTGACGCCATGTCATAGTAATGTTTTATAATACTCTCAGACTTGACCAACGGAATCAAAATCTCATCATTTTAATATCGAAATAATGAAATCAAAATTTTACCATTTTGAAGACTCCATTAACTGATAAAAGGATTGTTGTTCAGAAAAACTCTTACTTACTGTTTAAGACTCATCCATAGATGAATCTCTCCCTTGGATAGCACGTATTTATCAAAGGTTATTTACATTAGAACATAGTACGGACAGCCATTTTCTTCATAACCACATTTCATCAAAGGCTACTGATACAATTATATATGTCATCGTCCTGGGGAGAAAATATGTGACGCTGCGAGCATGTTTTTCTTGTAACATCTATTATTTATTGCTGTGTTGAAAGAAAATAGATTCAATACTTTTGTTAAATCGTTTATCAGATCCTCTTGTTCTGTTTTAAAAGTAGTGAGCTGTATTTTAAACAAACGTCTCTGTACTAGTCCTATGGCATGTTACATGGCAAATCTTGTCCTATCTTAATCGTTGTGACTGCCGAATTATAGGAAGCGTTTTTTTATGTTTATGCCCGGGAACAGAACGCGCCATGCTCTGGTAATACAAATTGCTTAATTTTCTCGATAAATGCAAGTGTCATTTGCTTTATCAAATGAATATATCATTTGTTTTCCATAAAGCTGATATCTGGAAGGCTAAATGTTCATTATTTCCTAGAGTGCACTGGATTCGTAGAGGCAAGAAATGCTTTATTGCCAAACCACACAATTAACTTGGCTAAAAGAGACGCAGCGCAGCCCAGGAATGGAAAATAACCTAATTGGTTATTGATATAAAATGCTGCTTTCCCGGACAAACTTTGTCAGCGTTTGTAGACATCATTTCTTATTGATATATATTTTGAACTTAAATCTTCATTTCGATTATATCAGAAAGCATTCAAGGCAAGCACGCTCTAAGAATATATTTGATTTAACAAGGATTTTTTATGAGATTTGTTTGAGGAGGTAATTAACATGACAGAACGATATAATATTAATGTTGTCACAACAGGAAGCGACTGATTTCTGGCGTCACAATAACAACGTTGTAGGGAGTATTTATCTTACATTTGGATGTTTGTGCTGTGTAAACAACATGTTAAACATACAAACACATCCTACTTGATTGAAATCTTATAAATGGAATATATTCTATTTTTGCATGCTGTTCATCATTACGATGACTAGTATATATGCAGTGTTTAGCTAAATTGAAATGTATTTCCTCTACGTATTTTCTTTGAATTGCGGAATAAGATTGTAAATGAATAGTTACTATATATAAAGGATTCAAGATTTTGTAAATATTTGATTCGAAATTAAAGTTAATTTTAGTTGCATGAATTAAACAGTTTGAAACATTAAAGCATTTGTGTATATTAAAAAAGGTTATGGATCGGAATGCACCTTAATACACTATAAACGAGGTAACGATATCATAAAGGACCTGTCACACCTAGCCGATTTGGGTCGCCGGAGCTATACCGGAGTACAAATTTGGAGATTTTCAGAGATCGGTACTAGTACGGCAGCGCAACGGTATCACATCGCTAAGAACGGTAGTACGTCGTCAGGATATCGGCGAAAAATTTAGCAACGGCAGGCGAAGGTAGAATTTGTTGAACATGCCGTTGCGCTGACTACAACGGGACTACAACGACAGTACATCGGCAGTACTCCGGTATGGCTTTGTTAATGTCGGTAGAGCTCCGGTGGCGCCCCGTAATGGATCGGCGGCTCTTCGGTGGCCTCAATGTGTACCGTACTGGTACCGATGTGATACCGTAGTACTACCGAATACCACCGAAGTAGTACTGATGCGCCGCCACATCGGCAGCGCAACGGTATCACTCCGCTATAGCTCCGGTCAACGGTGGCACATCGTTAGAACAACGGCGGCGCATCGGTAACCCTGAGGTGACAGAAAAGTGGTATTCGGTAGCACATCGGCTCTTACATCGATAGAACAACGGCAGCACAACGGGAACCCCGGTACTATATCGATATTGCTACGGTCAATTTTGATTTTTCATATGCTTTCTCGGCGGAGCTCTGCCGATTTTCTCGCCGTTGTTAATTTTTTGCTCCGGTTTTGTCCCGGCGACGTACATCGGTAGTGTGTGACAGGCCCTTAAGGTATTAAACATGTAATACATAATGAATATATATGTACATTTGGTACGTGTTAATTAAGATCATTATGTATCTCTTGAATTTAAACCAGTGTCTGTGATACCTTTGAGCAATTCAGATATGATTTACTAAATTCTGAGAACAAGAAGGGTTATAAAATTATAACACAACGCTTTTGGCTAGAATTTAAGAGAAACAGTTCAGAACGTGAACAGAAGTATTACTAATGAAAACGGTCAGATACATCATACACTCTTATCTTAATGGTAAGCAAAGATAAAGGAAGAATTTCTATTAAATATAGACAGCTACTGATATTTTTTTACCAGTACAATCGCTGAATGTAATGGAATACTGACGTCAATTTATGAAAATTGGTTATATATAATACAATATAATAATACATGTAGTTGTATATAGATAGAAATCTTGCAAAAATTGAACTTTAAAATAACTAAATTTCTGATAAAAAGTGGTCTGATTTTTAATAGAATTTCATTTATTTTATGACAATGTTTCAAAAGAAGATTATATTACGCGTGTAAGAAAGTCATATGGTATATATATATTGAAACGCATAACAATGGTTTCATGTTAGTGGGAAGAAAGAAAGCATGGGAGTAAGAACTTGTTCAGTCTGGAGAGCACACAACTACACATCCGTATGTTTTATGCTTATAATCAAACTTAATGTCTGATATCGATATAATAAAATGTCGTTTATTAAATACAACTTCTTTTATATTAAATATAATATTCATTTCTGGGAACTTTCTTTATCAAAAGCCCTGATCAATCTCGCTGTACGTTACAGCATTGTGTATACTTATACAACTATCTGCTCCATCCACAGTTCCACAATCGTTCGCCGAATTGATAAATAGTTGCCTTTATATCGTATATCTTACATAAACCATACGTTAATGTGTAAACAGCGGCGGGAAGAATCGATAGCTCGTTTGTCTGAAAAATATCGACTCCAGGTTTTGTCGTAAATTTACGGAAAATGTCGTCATATGCAGCTGATATCTCGCCTAGAGGTTGATTTGTGGGGGCTTTTGGTTTATGACAAACAGATATATCAGTTAGTGTAGATTTGATTTCTTTCAAATGTGGGCGAGTTTTGGAGTATTATTGATTAGAGTTCGCCTGCCGTGTGTCAATGACGTCAGTGCGTTGTACAATTCAGTCACTCACTATATGCATTATTTGTAATTTGTAGCTAGCAGCACGTTACAAAATGCTAAAAGTTTTACTAAGAAACAATGTTAGTTACCCCCAGTCTTTCCATAATATGCGTCTCAAATGAACAATCTTTCTCATTTCAAAAATCATTCACGATTATCCAAACCCCCTAATCTGCACACCAGATACTCAACCCGACCTTACCAGTCCTTCGATAACTGAAAATGAGCTAAGCACTCAATAACGATTGCGTTGATGTGCCGATCTAAGGAAGTAAAGGTTAACTAGCGTCCATCAAAAGTCCTTGTATATTATAATTTCAAACTTCTTTTGAATAAATGACTTTTAAATGAAGATGAAAATGCCTTATTTAACTTAAAATGAATGAATAATGTCAGAAATAAGTCTCATGAATGATTGTGATATTTTATGCATATTTGTTTTTGTTAAAAAAATGTTCTCCAATTCTTGATTTTTTTTTTTTGTACTTTTTTGTACTCATCTATAATTTCCTTAAATGCGTAAAACATGTGAAAAACGAACTTGTCCTGAACTGAAATTACCTCTTTCCCCACAATTGTTAACATTAAAACACGTTTAAAAATGTTAAAGAACTGGCTGAGTCCTACTACAGGGAATACTGTTTTGCAGAATCGCACACAATTGGTACGGAAGCCACAGATATTTCTTGGCATTTCCGCGTGTTTCTGCCCTGCTTTTGCCCTAAATTGCCAATATGGAATACGTGTATGACGTCTTTGATCCAGTAAACGCCATGTAAATTAAATTATGGTCCGGTCGTTCGCCTGTGGGATTTCCCTGACTCTCATATCTTCCCAGGTTGTGATTTCCTTTTAACAAAAACAACTGCAGCATTTTCTGATATCGTACTTGTAACGCCCAATAAATCGAGATGCGTTTGCATAGCAATATAACCGAACTGTAGACTTAAAGTTACAAGAATATTCACATTGAATGCATATTAATGCGCTTCATTTCCAAAAAGTCAATTTGTTGTGATGAGGTTTCTGCATTTGACATACACCGTATAGCTTACCTCAATAACAATTTGCCTCAAATTCTAGTTTTCGTTGTCTGAAAGAATAACGTTTTTATCATGTCCGGTTATCGTAGACTGTTTTACATTTGCAACGTGTCCATTAGCAATTTATTTATCTCTTCATCCCTATATACAAAACTATTCTCTCATACAGTACGATTATCGTTATATGAAACTGCGCGTGAATTTTCCAAATCTATATGCTCGTTTTGTAGCATTACTTAATCATATTAAGAAAACCATTAGTGAGGTATTTCCGTACAAACGAAGATGACTTAAACTTCCGCTCAAATGACAGCTTTATTGAGACGAAAACTTATGACGATTCAGAAGTCTTATCGATTTTAAATCTACCCTACTCCAGTTCATGGCCACAACGCGCAAACCAAACACAAATCTGATATTTTTGTTATTGACACGCGCTTCCACAGATGTGTATCTATTGACGCAGTTTGCTTAACATGCTCAGGATTTTCGTGTCGGAATTGAAAGCCTGGGAGAAAGAAACCGTCATAGTTTGTCTTCACAAATTTGATTTAGATGTGCTTTTCTATCCCATAATTTGAAAGGGAGAAAATGATGTACAGTGTCTGGTAAATGTAGACAGTAATTGTATTTGGAATATATGTTAAAGTGGAAATATGGCAATTTGACCCAAAACTTCGTAACAAAACCGTTTAAGTATACTGACATTGCACTATCAGAAATGCTGAGAAATTTGCATCCCCGGCGTCGTTTAGGCACATTGTTCGTATTGCATTACGCAGATATATACAGTTCAATATAGATATTGAACCGTCACTGTTAAAGAATAATATCAACACATTAGTTTGAAAAGACATTCGATAATGTAATCGTGCTCTTTGCAAATAATGTGGATTGAACTGTTACTGATGTATGTAGACATGTAATCTTTCTATCTTCGATTGCATCCTACATTACAGATAACTGTTACTTGTATATCATCAGTTTAATAGAACTTCATTTGATCTTTGATATAAAATACAGCCAAACAGTGATATCATTGCAACTTTGCTTGTTTTTTACCGGTTTATAAATTATCTTATATTACTGTGAAAATTACAATGCCATTTTACTAAATATTCTTTCCATACAAATGGCATAAAAAAGGTTCAAAAGAAAAAAAGCTTTACCCTACTAAAACTTAAAGTGAGCTGTTATCACATGTTGACCTCGTTTTATCGATTTCGAATTATTGATTTGTTGACACTTTGATGTTCACTTTTTGTTTGTATAAAACCTTACGATGTAAATGTCGATTTGCTACTCCAGATTATGTTGTAAGTATCAGGAATTTCTTGTTCATCGAAGTATTCATGACAGTTACTATTTTAGTTCAGAAGTCGCCTGCTGTTTCGACACACTTTATTTCGTCTGTTGGTTTTGTCAAAAACTAAACCTCTTTCATTCTAATTTGTTGTTTCGTTGATTACTGATTTTGTCGTTAATATTGTAAAGATAAGACCGATGATATAAATGGAGGCTTAAAAGGTATGATTCAACTCGTCTACAATGAAATAAACATGCCTCTTTTAAAGCGCAGTCATGTTAATTGTTTATTCACCACTGCTTGCGATTTTGTTATCCGTCATGATCATCTATTTTAAAACAATCTTCCCTGCAGGTAGGGCGTAAGAACTGTACATGCTGTCCCCCATTGCATGATCGTAAGAGGCGACTAAATTTGGGATCTTATCTTTTCTCTTCTTTCTAAACAACTTTCTTCT
>JAUMHH010225742.1:0-11941 GCA_032359455.1 Chlamys rubida
GTCCCGTAAAATGTTTTTTGCCTTTTGGCATGAAATGTGTTGTTTCCTGCGCGATGGGTAGAAATCCAGATGGTGTATTTTTCTACGGCAATAATCAAAAGAGTCCTTATGTTTCTCCTCTAGCTCTGTGTACTTGCACGGGATGAATTCTGCTTCTAGGTCTCGTCGACCATCTCTGTTCAGCGCATACAGCTTCCTGACGCACCAATGGCTCTCGGAGGTACGGATCATTTCCATATCTAATAATGTCCACTGTCTTTTCAGTATCGGTACTTCTTTCACCGAGGGTATGATACTATCTCCCACTCATCGATCCACCTTGGAACACCAAAGTCTGTTAAAAAGGACCAAATCTCTACATATCTAGGCATCTTCGATTTCTTTTTTGACTATACTCTTCAACAAGAAATATTCGACTAAATGATTCCAACGTTTACCAGAGTATTTATAATTCTATTGGAAATGAATAACCGTTGTTATTATTCGAATTTATGAATAAGATTTTTCTCATTATTAATTCTATTGTAGATAAGCTACAGTTGTTATTATTCGAACTTATGAATAACATCTTTCTCATTATTAATTCTATTGAAAATAAGCAATAGTTGTTATTATTCGATTTTATGAATAACACCTTTCTCATTATTAATTCTATTGTAGATAAGCTATAGTTGTTATTATTCGATTTTATGAATAACGTCTTTTTTATTATCAATTCTTTTATAACCAATTCAAAACAGTAGTTGATGGTGTGAAAAATATGTCTCATCATCATATTCTATAACTAAGACGTTTGAAAACTTCTCGAAGTCTTTAATTCACTAAATTATTTCTTTGTAAAATATACTTTGTCAACATTGGAATTATAAAGTTCGTTATGACTACATGTAAAGAAAATATTCATTCCTATCTTACAAATTTCTTCATTGATTTTAATGCGGGAAAAGACTCTACACGTTGTTTAAAAATATGTAGACAGATTGTAGATGGAAAAAAACTATCTAAGATTAATATCCAATCTTATTATATTACAAAAGAAACCCTAGATTCTACGATAAAAAGTATTTGTGAAGAACTATTTCATTATCAATGCAAGAAAGAGTATATAATAACACTTTTAGCGTTTAGCATTGAACTCGATAAACATTTGAAAGAGAAAAGTTGGTATCATATTTCTAAGTTAATAAACATATTAACTCTCCAGCTAGAAAGAATAGAATTTGATCCAAGAACTATGATAGATGAATTTAATTATTCATGGTTTCTTATATTACTTCCAGTGCTACTATTGTTATTCTATTTATTCAAAAAGTAGTATTAGGTAATTCATTATAGAGGATTGTATTAGCAAAGTTCAAATACAAAATTCATTGTGAAGATAGGTTTCAACAAAAGGAGAATTTCATTGTGAAGATTGATTTTATCAAAAGTGACTCCATTTATTATCTATGAAGAATGATTTCAGCAATATTCCCTTTATATGATGTAAAAATATTTTTTCTGAAGTCAATAAAAACTAATCATGGCTTTTATAACAACTCAAGAGTTCAACGATTTTATCTCCTCAAAGAAAGAACACGAAAAATATACGACGCTTCGATGGCGAGAACTACCTTTTGGAAAAGTATTTCATGTTGATCAGCGTAAGCTACTAAAACTGAAAGATGATACCTGTATGATTTTAACGTTATCTGATAAGAAAAATAATAGTTACACCGTATGGGCTCCGAAACGATTATGTGATGAACTTGTACAAGATTCTGGTGATTTAAATGTCTACATTAGATCAAATGGATTGCAGCAGTCAAAAATAGATCCAACACGGTCATACTACGCTTACGATATCGTTGAAGTATAATGACTATATTTTATATTGATACTGAATTCAATGAAGGTAATTTATACCTAGGTGATATCTTTGAAATAGCATGTCTTTCAAGTAGTAGTAATAGAATATTTCATAGCTATATAAACATTCCAACTAATGTATCTCGTTATGTACAAAAATTATGTGCACTGGATTTGTCATTACTACAAAAAAGTCCATCTTTTAATGAAGTTATGGATAATCTTATAGTATTCATTAATAACGAAGAAGACTCTAGTACACAAACTATTCTTATGGGACATGGAGCTCGATTAACTGATTACCCTCTTATAATAACAAACTGTATGAAGAATTATTATGATCATAGTATATTTGATCAGTATAAATTTATTGACAGTATGGAGGCTTTTCGAGAGAGTGGTTATCAACGTCCTGGATTAACTACACTTTCTACATCTCAACGTAATATACACTCAGCGAAAGAAGACATCCAACTTTTAAGAGATATTGTAACTTCTCATAGTACTATTCAGTACAAGCTATTTACATACGAGGATATTCTCAATCATATAAATGAAAAGATGCCATTAACGATATTCGAAGTACGAAAAGTAGCAAAATGCTACCAGGATCTAGAACAATATTTACAAAAGTATATGAAGAAGAAGTCTGCTCTTAACAAAAAACAGTTGATGAAAATTGTAAATAGGTATTATTATGATTGTATATGCAACTAGTGTAAGTTTTTAGATTAGTTTATCAGATTATATTCAAGAGCTATTAAGCATTACTTTAAATAATGCGTAATGATGTCGTCTCTTACAAACCATGATATTATTAGGTATGCTAGGGAAGCATACATACCCTATTTTCGTGATGTATATATGAAAGATTGTCTCCCTAAGTCAGGAGTGCTAGAGCGCGAATGTGGAGTAGTTAATTTGGATAATTCTTCAGGAAAAGGTACGCATTGGGTATGTTATTACAAGAATCAGGATCAGCGTATCTATTTTGATTCTTTTGGGCAAGTGACACCTATAGAAATACAAAGATATCTAAAGTCAAAACATGAAATAAATAAGAACATTGCTGTTATACAACGGAATACAGATATTGTACAACATATAAATAGTACCAACTGTGGTCACCTTTGCTTATTTGTACTTGAAGAGTTAGGGAAAGGAGTCTGTTTCCAACAAGTATTAAACAAGCTCCGTCAACGTTATGGATATTCATAAAATAATTGGTAAGATACCCTTTAAACCTAGAAAGGGATTCGTTTTACCATCGCATCGATACACAGGTCCATTTAATCCATTGCATAAACAACTCGATGAACAAGATCAGCCAGTATCTGGGCAAGAACCCTTTAATAAGATAGATGCTATCTCAATGAAACATGATATTTGTTATCGAGACCATGATACAAAAAAAGGAAAGTTAGATTGTGATGATAAAATGATATCAGCGTTAGAAGTGTTAAAACCAGAAAACATTCGTGAAAAATTTGATCGTAAATTAGTACAAAGCATCATAAAATCAAAACGAAGAATGGGTTGGGGTATACAATGGAGTAATCAATTAGCAGATGAGTTACATAAACCTATTAGACGTAAGTTCCATAAAAGAATGGTATTCGCTAAGACTGTGGATGATATATGGAGTGCTGACTTGATAGAAATGATTCCTCTGGCTAAATATAATCAAGGTTATAAGTATTTACTAATGATTATTGATGTGTTTTCCAAGTATGGATGGATTGTACCACTCAAAACAAAGACAGGTAAAGCTGTTACTGATGCTTTTGAAAAAGTATTTAGTGATCGTATACCATCAAGAATCTGGGTTGACAAAGGAAGAGAGTTCTACAATAAAACATTACAAAGTCTACTTGATAAGGAAAAAGTAGTTATGTATTCAACAGAGAACGAAGAAAAATCATCAATAGTTGAACGGTGGAATAGAACAATGAAACGTAATATGTGGAAGTACTTTACAGCTAATAATACTCATAAATATATTGACATTCTCCCTGAGCTAGTTAAAAAATATAACAATAGCTACCATCGATCTATAAAAACAACACCCTTAAAAGCCATCAACCCTGATAGTTTTAACCACGTATATGAATCATTATATGGGGATATGAAACAACTTATCAAAAAACCAAAATACAAAGTAGGTGATCGTGTACGTATTATCAAAAAGAAAAGGACTTTTGAGAAAGGTTTTACTACTAACTGGTCTGAAGAACTATTCATTGTTACAATGGTAAAAGATACAAAACCATCAACTTATGAAATTGAAGATCTTAATGGAAATGCTATACAGGGAACATTTTATGAACAGGAATTACAAAAGTCTAAACAATCAATATATCGTATCGAAAAGGTACTTAAGAGACGACATAATAAAAACAATGGACAAAAGGAAGTATATGTTAAGTGGAAAGGTTATGATAATAGTTTTAACTCTTGGCTACCATTAAGTGAACTAAAACATGGAAGTCAGTGACAACTATGCCTGGAAATCACGAGAGGAAAAACGTGCAAACTCACTACTACTGCCTTCAAACATTCGTGGATTAATTGTGGGTAAGAGCAACTGTGGAAAGACTACTTTACTGTTAAACCTTCTCCTTCAACCTAATTGGTTAGATTATACTTGCTTAAAAGTGTTTGGAAAGAGTTTGCATCAACAGGAATATAAGATTCTTCAGAAAGCATATGCTAACGGTTTGTCTAAGACTCAAATTTCAAATATATTCAAAAACCAGAATAAGATATGTGGTAATCCCTTGGAACTTATAGATGAATTTATAAAGCAGGGAGGGGTAGCTAATGGAGATATTAAAGCAGATTTTTATAGTGACTGTTCGAGTGTACCAGATCCAGCAGAATTAAATGAATATCAGAAAAATATTTTAATACTTGATGATTGTCTATTGGAGAAACAATCAAAAGCAGAATCTTATTATACCCGTGGTCGTCATAGTAATTGTGATGTCTTCTATATCAGTCAGTCATACTTTAAACTTCCAAGACAAACGATTAGAGAAAATACTAACTTCATCATATTATTCCCTCAGGATATGAAGAATCTTAACCACATTCATGCAGATCATTGCACAGATATGGATATACAAGAATTCAAAGAATTTTGTGAAGGTATTTGGTTGAAGCAATATGATTTTGTTACTATTGATTTAACGAGTACAAAATATAATGGAAAATATAGAAAGAATTTAGATGAGTTTTACTTTCCATACAAGTAAGATGTCGTTCTACCGTATCACAGATCCTAAGAAACGAGATGATATGGTTAAAGATTATGTATCCACAATGAAACGACTACGGCAACGTGATCTCCAAGATCGGTTAGGTGAATTCAATTATCAACAGGAGCAGGAAAGACAGTACAAACCTATCATTGAAAGTAATGCTCAAACTGTCAAGCAAATAAAGAAAGTTAAAGCACCTGATAAGCAACTTAAAGAGGAACCTAAAGAGGAACCTAAAGAAGAGGAATCTGTAACACTATTCGATGAATTGAAGAGTAAAATTCTATCGAAGGACCCAGATGTTGATAGTTCTTATGGTATAGTCTTCAAAGAAGATGGTAAAACCTTTATGGGAAGCAAACCGGTAACCATACAAAATGATGATATAGTTGTAGGAAGTCAAGTCTACGATGGTACAGTAGGTTTATGGCGATTGATCATAGGTGTAAGGGAAGATCAGATAGGAGTGATAGGAAAAGACTTTACAGATGATGATTTGTTACAGTACACTAACCTACTTCGTCAAACCAATGTTCTCTATCGGGATTTTGATCGTAACAAGCCCTATCCAAGAGCTAGTAAATCATATAAATGGAGAGTTATCTTAAAACCATTGTGGGATAAATTCAAGACGGAAGATGGTGTAGAAGAAGGTAGTGGGATAAAATTCCTCCCCAGTACTATAAAAGCTCTCAAAAAGAAACTATGTTTATTAGTGGGAGAAAATAGAGCTGGAAATACAACTACACGAAATGAACTAGTAGCAGTATTAGATCAATTAAGAGATTTGAATGGTATAACAGAAAAAGAATACAAAGCTTTCAACTCTAAATTATGAGTACAAAACGTAAATATCGTCGTGGCGGATCTTCTTATTGTGGTAGAAGAAAGTATCGTTACGGTGGTGCTAGTATATTTAGTAGTCTACTTGGAAGAAGTGTTATAAAGAATAATGTTCAACGTCTTATAAATAGTGCAACCAAACCAAACATTACACAGAAAGTTGTAGATGCCGTAGTGGATGGTTCAGCTAACGCACTTAAAGCAGTTACACAGAAGGGAATCGAAAGGACAGCAAGTATATTCAAAAATCGGAGTGGTTTTGATAAAAAGAAGAATCGTCGGGCGATAAAGGAAGCTATTAATAAAATAGTTGTTGGTAAAGGTATAGTATATGATTAGCAACCATGAATGACGAGCATATTCTACAAATCAAAGAAACATTTGATAGTGATGAAAGTATTAGACGTTATGAATACATTGCATATCAACCTATTACAGGAACAAGTTTAAACACTACTGGGGAGATTCGAATAGTCATTGAATCACAGGATGAATTTTTTCATCCTTCACAAGCCTATTTCTTAATGGAAGGACAGTTACTTAAAGATGATGATACTGCATATGGTAATGAAGATAAAGTGTCATTAGTAAACAATGGGATGATGTACCTGTTTAGTAATATTCGCTATGAATTAAGTGGCCATGAGATTGAGAGTGTGAATTACCCTGGTCAAGCAACAACTATTAAAGGATTGTTAAAATATTCTGAAGATTATATAACAAGTCAGGGAATGAACCATTGCTGGACAAAAGCTAGTTCTGATAAAGCTGATCAAGCTCTTAATGCTGGATTTAAAGCCCGACAGAATTATATTATCAAGGGACCTACACCTAATGGATCTTTCAGTTTTATTATACCACTCAAACATATCTTTGGATTTACTGAGGATTATGACAAGATTACTTATGGCTTAAGACATGTGCTTACTCTAGTTCGACAAAGTGATGATGATTCCATCTTTAGAGGTGTTGGTATAGCTAAAGGAAAGGTTAAACTATCAAAGATTGCCCTACATATGCCTAGAGTATTACCAAACGATCAAGAAAAATTGAGTCTAATGAAAATCATTGAATCTAAAGCAAGGATAGATGTTGGATTCCGTATGAACCAATGTGATACTATAACTGTTCCACAAAGCACTACCTTTTCATGGCGTCTTACAGTTAGAACCTCCCCTGAAAATCCAAGATGGGTTATTGTTGCCTTCCAGACAGATAAAGTTGGTAATCAAGAGAAGAATACAGCTACTTTTGATAACTGCAACGCCAAGAGAGTCTGGGTTGAATTGAATGGTAACCCATATCCTAGTCTCGAGTACAATACGAGTTTTGAAAAGTATCAAATTGCTACTCTGTACAATGCTGTATCTGAGTTTTTACCTAGTTATTATGGTATGGAAAATGCACAGTCGAATATTTCACCCTCTGATTTTATTAACCTTTACTCATTTCATGTCATTAATATATCAAAACAACCTGAACGTATCAAACATGGTGTAATGGATATGAATTTACGAGCTGTCTTTCACACAGCGGTACCTGATAAGACACAAGCTTACGCATTGGTAATTAGTGATAGAATATTGACATTCCAAAGCGATGGTACTAAGATGAATGTTACTTATTAGATGATAATCTATTCTGATGATTAGTTGCTGATATGATGGAGACGAGAAAACAGTTGCAAGAGTTGATAGAGAATACAAAAAGCAAGGTTGGTTTTCAGATACTGGTTTCGAGTACAGATTCGAAGATTATTACTACATTTAATCGTCCTATCAAGTTAAATCCGAATAAGCGATATGAGTTGGCGTTATTAAATCTAGAGACATACTATTCTTTTCCTAACATTGATGAGAAAAATAATCAGTTCAAGTATAGAACAGATGTAAAATCACCATGGAAAACAATCACCATCCCAAAAGGATGTTATGAGATTGTTGGTATTAATGATGCGATTCAAAGTGAGATTGGGAATACGGATGTTACATTGAAGCCTAATCTAAACACATTACGATGTATCCTTTGCATCAAGAATAATGTTGAAGTAGATTTTAATATTCCTAATTGTATAAATACTGTTCTTGGTTTTGATTCGAAGATTTATAAAAAGGGTATACATTCTGGTGAACGTAGTGTTGATATATTACGTATTAATTCTATTCTTGTTCATACTGATATTATTACTAATGCTTATCAGGATGGAAAAATGGAACCTATTATTTATTCATTCTTCCCTAACGTTTCTCCTGGAGAGAAGATTGTTGAAGTACAAAAGAATTTAATATATTCTCCATTGACCGTTGACACTATACAAAGGATGGTAACCTGGTTGACTGATCAAAGTAATCATCCATTAGATCTACAAGGTGAAACATTAACGATTCGTTTCCATTTGCGTGAATGTTAGTATAATGTACAAAGAATATGATGTATACCTTCCTATAAAGGAAAAGAGAAGATTACATACTGCCTTGAAGAAAAAGAAAAATAAACTAAGTATTATTGTTCATTCCAATGGAAATTCTGGTGGTGAAAAGGGAAAGTTACTACTTACAAAACAACAGATATCAAAGCTGGAGAATAGTAGAAAGAATATACTGCTTAATATGAGTAAACGACAGTTGAAAGCAAATACCACGTATGAGGGTGGTCTTCTTTCTGTTTTAGCTGGACTAGCAGCGAGAGCATTACCTACAGTATTAGCGGGATTAAGTTCTGGATTACTCTCTGGACTTGTAGAAAAGGCTGTTAAAGGAGATGGTTTATACCTTCAAAAGGGAGATTATTGCTATAGAACAGATCCTGTTGAAGGAAATGGATTGTACTTATCCCCACATCCTCCATTACAGCAAGGTGATGGATTTTTTCTAAAGCATGGTGAAAATATCTATGATGGTGAAGGATTACTGTTAGGAGCTAATAGCCCCTTTAAAGATATACCGATTTTAGGTTTAATATTATAAATAATTAACAATACTATGTATGAAGATTGTAAAATATATTATTGTATAGCATATTACCTAGCATTATATTCAAGAGCTATAAAGCATTACCTTAAATAGTTTGCATTTCCTTGTCTCTATCATTCCTATTCTGTCTGCAAAAGGGGTAACATGGTTAATAAATTTGGAGATTGTTCTGTACTTGGTGATGTCGAACTTTTTAAAAATTTGCAATCAATTCGGAAAATTATCATAACAACTGGAAAATACAGAGATTATATTACTGAGATAAAATCTTCGATTGCTTTAGGTTACATACCGTACAGATTATCAAAAGAAAAATGTCCAATGTCTCTTTATATTAACAGAAATGATATTTATGGACTAGGATCCTTAGAAAAACTTACGGATGAAAAGATTACAAAGGAACAATTTCTTGTTTACTGGAGTAATGATTTTGATGTTTTGTCTATTACTGCTCTTCAAGGACCCTCTGGTGATGTGGGTCCCAAAGGTAAGAGAGGTATACCAGGACCAAGAGGATCTATAGGTCCATCTGGTCCAAAAGGACCGAAAGGTGATATTGGACCAAAAGGAGAAACTGGTGAACAAGGACCAAAGGGTGATATTGGTTTGCAGGGATCAAAAGGAGATGTTGGAATACAAGGAAAAACTGGAAAAAAAGGATCTAAAGGTGATATTGGACCAAAAGGAGAAACTGGTGATCGAGGTCCAGAAGGAAAGCAAGGACCTACTGGTGAACCAGGACCAATAGCTAAAAATGATGCATCTAAAGAATTTGTTATTGACTTATTTCAACAGGTTATAAGTCGAACTTCAGAGTATATTGCATTGTTGGTAGAACCGTTGCCACTTAAAAAAAGTGATAATATCACTGGGTGGAAGTTGATTAAAGGAAAAGATGTTGGTTGTCAAATACAATTAGAAAAGAACTTTTTTATTATAATACCGTGTACCTGCATAGTAAACATCTATTTAAGATCAAAAACTGATACAACTATTAAATTTGGTATATATGATAGAAATTACTTTAAGAAGTTAGAAGAACATACACTTGAAATACTCAAAGATAATTTAAATGTTTTTGAATTCAAGTTTGAAGTTAGAAAAATGACAGAATTCAGCTTTTACATAAAAGGTGACGATTTTGATATCGTGCTCGATAAAAAAACGAGTTTTGAAGTTGTTCCAATTGAAACGTGGGAAAATCCTGAAGATCTTGTAGGTGATAAATCTCATCCGTGGAAACAGGGACAGGAAATAGTGATTAATCAAGATATAGAAAAGTTTAGATTTATACATATAACTGCTAAGAAAGGAGTTTTGTATATCAATAAAATGATTTCACCGTTATATATGAATAGCATTGACGCATGGAACATTAACATTGAAGATAAAGTTGTTCTTGCTTTTACTGGAACAAATCATAAAACATTAAACATAAAAGAAACACATGGTTTTGAAATTGTAAATATGGTTGGAATAATCTGTTGAACTTGCCCGAGCATGTTGATGAGTCAAAATCTATAAAAGAAATAACGAATGCCATACATAATAGAACCAGTGGGATATAGAGCATATAATAGAAACACCTGCCTTCAATAGAATATCGCTGATAGTAGAAACTGTGGAACTTAGTTGAATATCAATATAGATTACAATGTGGAACTTTGTTGGATATGAAAGAATGGTAACAAGAGGTATTAGAAGTTTGTTGATTATGGAAGAATGTAGTTTATAAGGAAATACTTTTGATGGAAAGGTCCCGGATGTTGCTGATAGTAGAACATTTGAAGACAGACGTCGATGTTATTTTTTAAAGAAGACATTATGAATTTCAGTTGTGAGAAGTGTGATAGAAGTTTTAAATGGAAAGCAGGGTTAAATCGTCATCAGAAAAGAAAAACACCATGTCGAAAAGCTATGTTTATCTGCGCTGAATGTAATAAATATTTTGTATCACAACAATCACTTAAAAAACACAAGGTATTGTATTGTCAGATGAGAGGTAATCAAACTCCGTTATCAGATATCTTGGCGAAGCTTATTGAACGTGACATGGTTGTAAATGGCAGACCTGTAGATGATTTCCTTGATATAATTAATACCGAATTATTGGAAGTACATACTATAGATAAGTCTGTAGTGGATATTACGAATCCAGTTGAACAAGAAGCTGAAATGGATACGTTTCATTCAAAGGATTCTGAACACAATCTGAACGTTTTGGATAATGATAATAATGACAATATCAATAACAATAATGATTTGACTAATGATGCTGGTACTATTCCTTATTACTTTAACGAAATTATAAGTAGCTGGTTTTCCCATTTGTTTATGTTAGAAGGAAAATTTCAGTCTAGCTTACTGTCTTATGAAGAGGCATTTCGAATAATCAATCGAATGTTAGAAGATGGACTTATAACAACCTTTGATCATGGTGAGTTGTGCTATACTACAAGACTATTTATTCGTCTGTGTAATATCTATGAAATGGGGATGGTGTGTAGATTACGTGAAGAATATATCGATATTCTTATTATTCTTTTCGAGATGAAGAAGTTAAGTAAAGAAGCACTGAAGATTTTGCTTTTGAATATCTGAAATGTACATTTCTTATGAGAAGATTGGTAATATATATATATATATATATATATATAAGAATGAATAAATAAAAACATATAAATTGAGATTTTTAACGATAAACTACAGTTTAACATGGAAAATAATGAACCTGATTCAATATTGGAAAGAGAAGGATCAATCAGATTAACTAAAAATGATAAAAGTCGTGTAAAAATGATAACCCATCCGTTACGTTGGAATAGAACATTAAACCAACCGAGATACGAAGCTCATATACATCCGCTGAGGGTTGTACATAGTCAACTTCTCTATCCACAAAACAATGGAAATTATTTCTGTGATGTTGGAAAACACTCATCAAAGATAGCAACATATGTCTTCAACTGTTCTCGTTGTGACTTTGATATATGTCTTGGATGCGTATCACTACCTTGC
>JAUMHH010225753.1:0-11940 GCA_032359455.1 Chlamys rubida
TCTACTCAGCTGTAAATGAGTACGTGGTTGGGCAGTGCTAGAATTGTTGAATACTAGCTGTGAGCGCCGAAATGGCAGCACTGGCTGTATAGTCCCAGGAAGTTGAGAAACATATTAGCTGGTTGCAAAGGCCCTATAACCACGGATGATAATTAGTGAACCGTTTTGAGACGGCCTACAAACTAGGTTGTGATAAAGCGGTATATCAGAACCTCGAGTTGTCTTTATTCTATTTCGGAAAATGTAGTTCATTAAGTCGACATATTTAACTCGTAAGTCGATGTCAAAAACACCATGCTTAACAAAAGTTTTGAAGTCTCCTTGGTGCCTGTTGTATTCATAATGACCGATTGTATCTATGTTTAATGACGGAAAGACATTTTCTTTTTATTTTAATTCATAACCGAAGTCACGTTTTATGGCATTCACTGTATTAATGACACGTGTTATAATTCACCTAAGGCTTCCAATATAAACACCCAATTACCTGATGAACACTTGTGGTGCCGCACTAGTACTTTTTATACGTTATACAAATACAGTACGTACAATGGTCTCCACTGCTCAGTTATTTTTATATCTCCGATCTATGGTAAGAGTACTGGCATGATGACGAACCTTGTTTATGCCCATTTGAAAAATATTTCCGGGACTTACCTTCTAAATGAAGCAGAAAGGATGAGTGTCCTAACTTTTAACTACGATATGATATATTTAAATTGCAATATATCTTATTTTGTTCTTAATAGGGTAAATGATCAATACTTATATTTCATATTCGCAACACCTATATCATCTCCAGCACGAATGCCTCAGTGGTTACTATGGCGAATGATTAGGGCCATTTTTGTTTTTTCTTCTTCTTTCTTTGGTGTTGTTGCAGTGAAGAAGCGAAAAAGCTACGCTCTATTGGCTCTAAAATGGCGCTTTTTTGCGTTAAATATGCACCAAATAATAATGCTTTTGCGCATCGTTACCACTCAGTCATATAACGCTGTCGAAAACACGGTCAAAATCTCAAAAGTCATTACTTAGTGTCGTTCTAATTTGGCAGAGAAAGAAAGATAACAGTGATCGTAATAGAATTTGTTTTTACTTTAAAATTCTGATCACCGGTAATGCAGGGTGATAATAGCGTTAAGATGTTTTTGATTTATTTCAATAAAACTAGAATAATTAACATTTTATCTCAGTTCATAATTATAACCTCTCATGGAAACACATTAAAGATCCTTTATGACAGCAATATAATGAAATATTTCCCTAAGACTTTGTTTTTTTCTTTTTCGCTTATTTCAGCGTGCTGCAATGGTTTTGTTGATTTCTTCAGATAATGTTATATAACATGTATTTATTCAAAATATTATAAATAATTGGCTGTGTTTGAGTAAAGAACAATGTATATGTTTACCAGTTTGTCCTGGCGCTAACATATCCTACAACAGCTCAGGAGAGCCACTTATTTAGTACAGTGAGGTATCCCCGGACGTCGCTGTACGAGAAAGATTTCAATAACAGTGTGCTTTCCACCAAAAATCGTAATCTAGACAACTTAAGTATGTCCACATAACAGGCAGTCTTTGAAAACACCAGGATTTTCAGTCGCACCGAATTTCCAGTCAACACCACAGACATACCTAGAGTGTTATAGCGCTATCTTTGCGTATTCCTAACCTCTGTGTCACCCGAGGACTTTCCAGTGCACTGTTCTCCCGTGAAATGCGTAAACATGAGAATAGGACGTGTAATTGTGAGTTTTACAAAATAGTATATCAAGAGAGTTTCAAATGTTAAAAGAATGTAAGTGAAAATAAAAGGTGTTGTCACCGTACGAAATTTAATCAAACAGTCTTTCGTAGAATGGAGCAGCCGTTTGTCAATGTTTAGTAGAACAACCTGGTATTATTGTTATGAAAGTGACCATTCAAATGATCAACGTAACACATATTCTCGTTTAGTTCCATCCCCAGCTTCCCTGTCTGTCGCTCCACTGATTCAGCTAAAGGGAAATTCCCTCTAGTGCGAGGTCGAAACGAAACCGTAATCCGATGTACAATTAAACTCTGCAGCATATGTTTGTTGTACATAGGATTACTGTTGCCTTTTGGCTTCGCACTAAACAGCTCTCCTCTCCCTGTCCTGCTTTTCTCACAATCGCGAACAACGCTTAATAAAATCAAAACATTTAACACGAAAACTCAGTTTTAACATTTTTCGAATGTTCTCAGACTGTACGATGAACAAATTAAAATTTCTTTTTGATCCTGTTGTAATTGGAAAAAAAACAAGACCATTACGGGTAAATATTGTGAAACGTCATTTTTTCAGAATATGTTTTGCAAAAAGGCTATCATCTTGTTCAATGTCCGATTTGCTTGCAATGTACAAAACGGCAGTTTCGAAGTATACTGCAATCTAGAAACAGCCAAAATGCATTACGGAATTACACATTCGTTATGAATATCATACTTTGGGGTAAAATTTGACCCACACACCAAAGATCACAGATTTTCGGTAACTTTAGTGGCATCAAAAGTGATAGATGTCATAACTTATGTATGTAAGACCACATTTCGAATGGTCTCCGATTTCGAAATTATAGCTTTGTTCAAGATTTTGTTTCTTTGCGTGGAGCGCCGTCATGTCATGTACGTAAAACCAGCGTGTACTCCTTATATCGGCAAATACACTCGGACCAATGCAAGTAGACTGGCCACCGTCACTAGAATATTGAATTATTAAGAAAAAAGTTGAACTAAAATATTTTTGATCACTTGGATGTCTGATTCTAGTTCTAAGTTCTAAACTAGGGGGAGATAAGCTAGTAGTAAAATGCAGTAAAATTCTTCATAAAAACTTAGGGGAAGGTAGCCAGTCTACAATGCAAGATCAATATCGTTTTTGAAAACATGTATAAATCGCAATTGCATTCATCTTACGGCTTGCTATTATTATACTTACTGCTAATGCTTTTGAATATTTTTCTCTGACATCTTGACAGTACTTAGTTTGCATAATTTACCAATTCTAAGGTAAAGTGCAAAATGTAAAGGATAAGTGTATACACCCCATCGTGAATTTGTCCTCTCGGTCAAAAGAAGGGTGTAAATCAAACAGGGAATGGAAACATCCTGAGGCTCAGGTAAAATGTAAGTAAAACAAGGGGTACAAATACGTCGAAACACATGCCTTGATCCGATGTTTATAAAACGAGGGATGGAATCGTCATGCTTAACCATCCTTGTTTTAGTGTGAATAAATGAATTGATGTGAATTCTACGTGACGTGTTCCATCCTATTATTCAGGGTGAATGTAGACGTATTACTACACATTTCTGCAGTGTTATGTTACGTTACCCGTGATTCCACACATTGTTTTGCAGGAAGATATATCCACACCACTCCTTTACATAGAAACAATAACCCGCTGCTAAATCGAAGGTCATTTGTGACGTTATTACGCAACGCAAATTACTTCGCTGTCATTTTTCCTTTGAAGTTTGTAGTGACAATTAAGGATAAAACAAACACTAAACGGCAAGCCTTATTAGGGTTGATATATTACTTATGTCACTGTCATAACTCGGGGACGTATATTCGTCCTAGGTATACAAATAAGACAGATAGCATTGTCACATAGAGTTTCAAAATAATCTCCTTGGTTTTGGGAGTGGTATACAAACACACCATGCGACATTGTTGTGCTAAGCTGTTGATATACAGAAAACACAGATCGTGTTTTGTTAAAATTAGCACTGTTTACATTTACACCGAGTGAAAATGTTCACCGAGTAAAAAACAAGTAAAATATTTGTTTATTATTATATATATATCATAATAAACAAATCTTTTACTTGTTTTTCACTTATTTTTTAAAATCGTAACTGATCGAAGATTTCTAAAACATTATTTTGTTAAAAACTCCATTGAAAGGTGGGCAAACTACGTTTTGTCACGAATGTATGGCATTGTAAATATTAAAAAATATATAATGGCGTTGGTCAACAATAGCGTCAGCTTCACTTCTTTGTGACGTCATGATTAAAACAAAAAAGGAACTGTCGATGTTGTTGTTGTTGTTGTATCAATTAGTCGTTAACTAAGAGAATATCAATAAAAATATAAAGAACAATGAAAATGCAGGCGATCATTGCAATAGCCTATGTTATTGGAGGGAAGCTTACATGTCGACGGAAAGCATGTAAAACATACAGAAAATATATTAAATGGAACCTTACTCATTATATAAATTAATACACTTAATCACCAGAAATATGAAGAAATGTGGCACGTATTGGCAAATTGTGTTTGTAAATGCAAAAAGGCAAACAATAAAATAAAACATTTAACAACACCATATGGTCATTTCGTCCATGTAGGTCTTATCAGGGGTACTTAAGGTCAACAGAATGAAAAATCTATGTCTAAAGTTTTCCGAATGTCCAAAGTGTTCCGAATGTCTACGGTGTTCCGAAACATATAACGATTACAGTGTAAAGATGTGGAGTGTTTCTGCAATTTTGTTTTTCTCTTCCTTGGAGATTGGAAATATATCCTGCATATTACCGTTAGTGAAGAGTCATGTGAATCATTAGACGCAATGCCAATGGCTCTTTACTGATTACTACCATGTCCAGAGCGTTAGACCACAGTTACACCGAGACACACATGTAAAATCTTGGTCCAGTCTATGTAGTGCCAAGTTCTGAAACAGAAAAACTGGGGTGATAACGAAACTACAAGGTACAGCCGTGATCATAATAGAATTACCGATATTCACTTCGCAAAGGGAAATAGAGTGTTTCTCAATTAGAGCATAATGGCGACAAAACCTCGACCTTGTCTTCATCAAACCCGAAACACTAAGTTGTAAGTTTGTCCGTAAGCCACCTATCACGGAAATAGTGATATTCGATGTAAGCCAGTGAATAATCGTAGTTGGTAGAAGCAGGGATGTTGTTATCAAGAAAAGGAAACTTCACAATCGGAAAATCGAAATTGTCTAGTTTACGATACAGTTTTAAGTAAGGGGTTCCTGTTGGTCAAACTATTCTATTGTGTATTCGGTAAATTCAAATAAAAGGATATTTTCGACCAACGTTATAAAAATAGTGAGTTTCCCTGGTCTAATCCAATATGTTTTGTTAATAAAATAAACTATGCTTATTCTATTTAGTACATTGCCGAGCAACAGTATGAGACGATGAAATATAACATGTTTGATAAAAAGTTGTTTAATGTTTGTAACGACCAAAACTGTGATAAAAACAAAAGCACCGAGGTTAAGGACTGGGTTTGAAGAAAGACACACCGACTTCAGACGTTACGCTGTATTTATTGACTAGTCTTCAATCACCCTCCTCGTCAGCTGCCAGGCCGTGTCCTTGGGATGTTTAAATATGACGGAGCACATGGCGTCCTCAGCTAATTACCCTATCAAATAAGGTTATTAATTATTTGGAGCTTGAACCACTTTAAGAGATAACCTTTAAGAAATCTAATTGTTTTATTACAACTTGTCAAATAATAATACCAGTGTGGTTAGTTCAGTCATAAAATAGTTTAATTGTCGGACCCAGTTGGTCAGGATAATTTCAGAAACTAGAACACAATGCAAGCTGAACAGTTTCGTCGAATATGCAGACATTGGGTGACCGAGTAACAGAGCATATCAAGTCATTCATATCTGTTTGAATCTCACATTAAAATGTATTCTTAACAGGTAACGTGAAAATACTTACAAAAGCTAGGCGCCATCTTCCATTAAACATTCTATTAACTTCTGCAAAATAAACATAGCGTCGATTTGTTCGTCTGTACTGATTTAGTTACCTCCTTGGATCCTCATGAACAGATCTCTTCACCCAGTATTTACAATCTGCAATGTTTTATGTTCGATGGCACTGTTTCGTCCATTAGATTTTCACTTAGGAACTTGACATATTATGAATACGATATCGTCAACCTGCCGTGTGAGTGGCGTTAAGCAAAATAGTATACATGTAGCTGTTTTTTGAATTTCAGTCGTTAACAGTCCTTCAAACACGCCCTAATACTGTGATAGGCAAGCGTACCAAATACTGTGATATAACATAACGGCCACTGGTGTCATTAGCTGGAATCAATGTATTTAATCCGTCAGTTTAATCCGCCACTTTAATCCAATATCCTTGAACTTCTTCTTGATGTGTTATCGGTTTGGTTATCAATCACTGTCTCACTGGAGTTTTGTATCTCTCACGTCGTCTGTAGCACAGACAGCATGATGTTCTTTCCTTCTTTGTCCAGCTCAAGGTTTCACAGCGCCATGTTTCTGCTTCACAGTAATACCAAACTTTCTAAATTTCCCGATGTTTCCTTGAAAATCATTCTTGTACTGGTCTTATCGATTTTGAGTTCGATTTACTGTTTTTCTGACGATTCGGTATTCTCTTGCTGTTTTTCTTGATATATAAAAAGAAACTTTTTTCTGTTTAACATCAAATTATTATTTATGTTTTTATCCAGTATTATCAATTCCCTAAAAAGCTTATTCTAGCTACAATTTGCGCAAAGTTGTTAATTTGATTGCATTTAAAAGTTTTCTAAACGTAAAAAACGCAATACTTGATTCCATAATGATCACTTTTAGAAATTAAGTTTAATGGTTTGTTAAACCGGTGACAATGAACTGACATTTCTGAAGGCCAAGGTCTCCAACAGCCGTGCACTAACGGCACCGCCAGAGAGCTGCCACTTTGATGATGATAACCTGCAATGGCATGCTGATCAGGAAGTACTAACGGTAGGGGGAACTCGGCCGCGATATGTTTTGTCCGCCCATCGATGCAATCTGACACCAGTCCTCCTGTTTTCTACAGTTGTAAGGCTTTGAAAAACAAATTACAAACATCATTGCCCTATCTAATGGTTTGTATAATGGCCCTTTGACACAGAGAAGTAATGTTTTGTAGTAATGTCATCGGGTACTCGCTTTTCATCTCATATCAATATTCTTATCTGTAACCGAATGATGTGTTTAATGCTCTATTTTTCAACACAAAATAAGTCAATCTGGAAATGTCAAAAACACACAGTAATCGATGACTTTTTGATATGAGGAAAGCAATGTATTAAACAGATTGTATTGAAAGTTGATTGTGTAATGTCAAAAGGATTGGATAACAAGCTGAAGGCCTGTCCAAGTCCTTTTCCTTAGTGGTTTAATGAGATAAGATAACCGATTACAGTTTATAAGTTATTGAGATATGTCATACCGTTAATATTAAACGGTGAAATATCAATCATACTGGTAAAGCCGAAAGTTATGGTGACGTCTTGTTCACTGTCGTCACGTGTAAAGATGAAGAGCAGATCCAACATTGTATCAGTATGGTCAGTTAGGAAACACATTATTGAAGGGCTTTACGAGACAAGACAGTAGACCCTACGCAAATGATATAGATCTTAAATTGTTTTTGTTTGATATTTGACACAACATGATCACTAATACTAAGCGTACTGGTGTCTCCCAAGCCTCATTAGATATACTTCATACATGAAGCATTCATGTGAAAAATGACTTTCAATTCTCTTGAGCATGTATGACAATCAATATTTTGTTTTATTTGATTTTGGCAACAATAGTTGGTTACCATCGGTGATGAGAAAGACTTTTTCTGGACAGTGAATGGCTAAGGGATTTCCGAGAAGTTTGGGTTGCAAGTACCTGACTGCAGCAACTACAGTGTTGTGAACTTCAGCATCAAAATACTAATCTTTCTGGCTGATATTTCCCGCCTTTTCTGACCGATATGTTCCCGCCTTAATGTCCATTTCCAGCCTCAGTATCCGCAACCTCGGAGCAGCGACCTGACCGCCTGCTGTTTTTCCTAGTTCATCCTGATTAATCTGTGGTCCATTCGGACGAACACCTCTGTCTCTGAGGTAATTAACTCGTCCATCTCCCACCAGAGAGAGCGACAGATATGTGTCTGCTGTCCCTTAATGTGCCAGCAATTACTTCTCATCTTCAAAAATACACATATAAAATGATGAATCTCGAATCGGTTAGACCATGCACATTTTTTGTCTTATTCGAAAATTATTATTTATCGGAAATGTTTTTTTCAGGCTGTTGATATTATGGTCTTTATGACGAGAAATACGTTGATGGATGTCTGAAGCATGTCTAACCAAAACGTATTGACCATCGTCCCCTTGCTACAAGATTGGTCAGTTTCCAAAATATCAATGTTTCTTATTTGTCCAAATTGTGATGGAAACGCATTATACAGTGTATAATGTATAGACTTTTAAAGCACGGGTCATCTAACTCATAACAAAATGTGAAACTGACCAGACTCGGAAGTACGCGTCTTAAATGGCCTTCACTGTTTTAAATTAGGTCAAGGGACATAACTCAGACATGTCTGGCAGAGATACACGTCCTGTTACATCGCATCATGCCATCTTTACAAGACAGATGTATATATGATCTACAGTTCTATAATGGGAAAGTGATTTAACGAGTTTCTAATGGTGTGATCAATAGGTATGTTACCATGACATGTAACAAATCATCGGTATATTTTTTGTCGACAGATCCGAGAGATCCCGAAGGGAGTCAGTATTTATCTTAACATCAAGGCAGCACCCGAGAGCATTGGGTGTGCCTATGTTATGTACATTGCCGGTGTCATCAATTATCCTTCTTAATAACAGCCTTGTAAATCAACAGCGAAGTACGTTATTAATGTATCTGTGAGCTAAAGAAACCCTCTAGGACGACGTTACCGTCATACGTCATTAGTTTTTTGTTGAGTCCATTTTGGATGTTTATGGTAGTATATGTCAAGATGTCTTGCCATCCTTTCAACACGTACTGTGTTTCCTTTGATGTTTAGTATTTTGCTGTTTGAATGCTGCTGTCCTCGTTGATCACGTGACGTTGTCCATCACAGTAAACATATTTTTTATGACATTAGCACTGTTCGTATGAGATATTTTGAAACGTTAGCTAGTCCTTCAAGAAGGATATGTGTGATTTTTGTATTAATGTTTTTTATTGTTGGTCTGCCTCTCGCGTACATAAAGTAACTGAGAATGGTATCACACATTTTACATCGTCTTTAGGAGTTTACTTTCATGTTTGATGACGAAGAAGTTCGGTGCCAGACAAGGAGATGTTTTTGAAACGTTCATTAATATTAAATACCAATTACAATGTAACATATCATTCCAGTTAATGGTATAAATATTTGTGTTACATGGGTGTTTTAGTTTAAGCACCATTGTGGTATACGACAACACTTTAAGACCATTATGAGGTGCGGAACAGTAGGACGTTGTGTGTCTGTGTTCACCTAATTCTGTAAGATTGGGAGTGGGCTGGTACACACTTAATGCACTGGATAATACATCAATGTGGTACTCTCCTTCCTCTGTTCTCTGTTCCAAATTGCAATGTCTCCTTACAGCTCTTCAGTGATTTTTGATAACTGTTAAGTTCGTAGTCGATATGTCGTATGTTTTCATTTAAGAATATCTTATCGTATATATCCTACCTATAATAGTAAGTTGAGTGTAAGGTAAACATCTATGTGGCCTCCAGCTTTGGTTACTTAGTATTACGTTGTTTTATGTTTTTTAATGGAGCGTAGGTCTCTCAGAAGTATTTCTCCGTCTTTACTTCCCGGGTTGCGGAGCCTGTAGAGATTATATGTTATCTTTTTAGTGTTGACTCTCCTCATTGTGTTTACGTCTGTCATGTTGCACAGTATAAATGCACAAAGTATTGAGATGCATACCTTAAAGTAATGAAGAAACTCCAGATTGGTGCTAGTGATTGATCTCTAGACTGATATGGTAGGGAAGATGTTCACAATACCTTCCGTCTGTCACTCTTGCTTTCACAACTGTCCAAAGTCCCGTTCCGATAAAGTTCTAAAATGACTTCTTTTATATAATACTAGGCAGTCATTGAGTCCGACTTGATTATTAAAGACCGGGAGGACACAGTTGAGTAAGAAGGACGTATTTTTGAAAGGCTATGCTTTAAAGAAGATTTACGATTTCCAATCCCTTATCATCTACAACCGCTCGCTGCAGGCTTCTGTCATTAAAAAATCTGTCCTTTACATTTTTTCTTGAGTCATAGTAGTTAAGGAAAAGTTGACAAATAAGACAAAATCAAGACCCTTGAAGAAGTACAAGAAAAGACCAGGTGTTTCGAAAGGGGAAGCGTATTCTACTTCATCAATAAAACTCGCAATGCAATTATTAATCAATTCAAAGTAATGTCACGGCCTTAAAATGAGTACCGAGATAGTGACTACGAAACCACGAGGCACACTTAATAAATATAATGATAAAAACACATCAACCTTCAATCAGCACAGACAAAAATAATATTCCATCATTAGAGATATCGTGATAATGGTCGTAAACGTACTCATCGTCTTCAAGAGAGGCTTGAAAGACATCCCCGATGTTCATAGCCTAAAATAGCACGCAGTAAAGAGACGCTAGGAGATACAGGAATGTTTGTGTTCAGAGCTATTCAAGAATTCTGTGTTGACCGAGATGTCTCCTAATTACCGACCATTATATTAGGATGCTCTCTTGGCCTTTTCTTATCTCTGATATACTCCTAGAGAAGACAGATTGATTGAATATTTAGTGTTCGTTTATTCCCATATTCCGTGTTGAATTTTAGAAGATGTTTGGCGTGCTCTATCCCACCTCATGATCATGTGATGCGACCATGTTTTGGCCATTGTTGAAGTGGAATCGTCCTGCTGATTTGTTGACCTATTGTAATACTTTGTATATTGTACTTTTACTTCACTGTCTGTCTTGGCGCTCAATTTCAGGAAAACAATTGTCTAACATCCGGTCCTCTAGAATAGAATTGAACTGATGAATAAAAGCTACAAAATTAAAAATGGGTTACTAAAGATGCTTTGAGATGTACAAGCAGTATGTATCTGACGAAACAATGCTAATGGGGATATGTCATATTGACTAACAAGTTATTAAAATTGTCTTCATTTTATTTCTCCTTTTGGTTACGCGTTTGGCTAGTTGAAAGCAATCCTTTGCAGTGCTGAACCCCTTTTCCTTGCACTGGTAGATTACATATTGATGTCGTCCTTGAGTTTAGTTGAGATGGTGTAGGGTGCGGCCCATGTTGATGTTTTAGTCACTCTAGAGTGTGATGGAAATTGACACAGCCTTAGTAATGATAATACATTTGCTGTTAGAATAATCAGCACACAAGAATTTTTCTGTGTTGAATAAATATCTCTTTTCTAGTTTTCACCCTGAAAAACAATTTCCTAGACAGGACCATTGTTGAATAAGTATGCTCGACTTTATTGTAATTTCTGCTGGTGTTCAGTGCCTCTAGAAGTTGATTCAAGGTGTACTTATATTTTGGAGAGTGTACTTATGATAATTGGTACCTGAGGAATTTATCATTCGAAATGATGTACAAACAAGACTATTCGTTCTCAGATTTGTGTATTACTGTTAAAGGTCAATTTTCCCCTGTATGACATTGCCATTGGTTTGTAAGATCTCAGTCTTGCTAACAATCGCAAATTGCTGTTCACAGACTAGCTAGCTATCTGTAAAACCTTGTTAACGTCGTCGCACCAGCCATTGTAACATAAGGACGGGCGCCCGGGGAGACACCGCCGGAAAGAGAAAGTGGTGGATAGGAAAGAAGAAAGGTAAACAAGGACAGATATGAAACAAAACAGATCAAAAACAGATCATAATAAGTGCTGCAATAGGAACAGCAGATACTGTCTGTCTCTGCCATGTCCCCTCCGTAGTAGACTTGGTCTCTTACATGTACACTTCGTCGTAGACTTGTTCTCTTCCATGTACCCTTCGTAGTAGACTTGGTCTCTTCCATGTCCCCTTCGTAGTAGACGTGGTCTCTTCCATGTCCTC
>JAUMHH010225775.1:0-11940 GCA_032359455.1 Chlamys rubida
TTAATGAACCCTGACTTTACTATCATCTACAGTTAAACCTGTCTTTAATGAACCCTGACTTTACTATCATCTACAGTTAAACCTGTCTTTAATGAACCCTGACTTTACTATCATCTACAGTTAAACCTGTCTTTAATGAACCCTGACTTTACTATCATCTACAGTTAAACCTGTCTTTAATGAACCCTGACTTTACTATCATCTACAGTTAAACCTGTCTTTAATGAACCCTGACTTTACTATCATCTACAGTTAAACCTGTCTTTAATGAACCCTGACTTTACTATCATCTACAGTTAAACCTGTCTTTAATGAACCCTGACTTTACTATCATCTACAGTAAAACCTGTCTTTAATGAACCCTGACTTTACTATCATCTACAGTAGAACCTGTCTTTAATGAACCCTGACTTTACTATCATCTACAGTAGAACCTGTCTTTACCAAAGTCTAACTTTACTAACATCTCTTTTTGAACATCTCGTCTTTACAGAACTATTTCCTACTGAGGCAAAAGAGGACTATACCTTACCTTATCTAACATCTCCTGATTATCAGGAAAACGCTCCTTAGTCTTGTAAGCATATTCTCTACCTAGATCCATTTCACTTGCAAAGACTGCTTGTGTAATAGTCAAAAGGGCAGTTTCAGCCTCATCTGGTACAAGTTCAAACAACTTCTTCACCCCTTCAAGGGCAAGGTCATGCCGACCTTCTTTTCTCCTGCAGGAAACCATGTTTTTAAGGAAACCCTGCAACATAATGAAATATAAGCCTGCGTACATTATAAGCTATATGACAGTGTACTTGATGGATCCCTGAGATGACCTTAACCTTCATACACTGTATCATCTCTGAAATCCAAGGGTTCGGCTCTCGAAACATGTCTTATTGGCACCACTGGAATATGTCATGACAAACTCAAAGGCTCAAAGCAAGCTATTTGATTGGTTTCAGATATAGGATCCTGACCAATCACTAGGTTGATACCAGTTCTTTGGCGGTTATACAGAGGAGCTACACCCAACTTCAAAGCTGGTCAGTTTTACCACTACGCTGCTGCACAATTCCTTTGATCTTCATCAAAATCATCCGTCTAGTCTATAATTGTATCCTTAGCAAGATGTTGCTTAACTCATTCACCCCTGAAGTTTCAGATTGAACTATTCCAACCTTTGAATTGGAAGAGTTCAAATGTGTCTCCAGGGGTGAATGTGTTTATAATGAATATATTTATTCATGTAATATCTGAAATTTCCTCCCTTTTGTTTCAAGGTTATTTATTATAGAAATTTCTGGTAAAGAGCCCTCCAGACTTATAACAGACAATTGCCCACTTGACCTGGTTAAACCAATCCCTTCTCTTTTTTTTTTAATTTTGTTGTTTTTCTATTGTTACTTTTTTATTTTAGGTGGCATTTCAATAATCCCAAAAACTAGACCAGTTTGCCCTTGGCCATATGCTATATTTACAGGGCAGTGTCACATACATGTATAGATGGAGCCAGTATTTGGGATGACTGAATGCCTTTAGGTATTTTGGGTGAAGAATAAGATCTACAGATTCAAAATGGTAATGATTTCAATTTTTTTTTCACACACGGGACAGACTTATGATGACTATGAAATCTGTATTATCATAATGATCATTGAAATAGATTTACACGCAATATAAAACATTGTGAATATTTTTGCCCCTATGATTTTTCCATAAACTTGACGATGATGATGATGACAAACAATACAAAAGTTCTGTAAAGAACGAAGATTATGTACGATTTGTACAAAAACATAAGATGATCTTTTATAAGTATCCTGAAGATTAGTGATGCAAATAATACAATGGAAATACAAAATGTACAGTAGAACGTTGACAATAACACAGATAATCTGTCACTTAACTAATTAGATAATCCTTCTCTGAAATCTAGACAAACAGCTAGGGCTCCACCATCCAAAATGATAAATTTCCATTTCTATTGAAATTGAACTCATAGCAAAAACTATCAAAATGCAAAGTGTTTCATTTCACAATGAACTTGACTTGGTTACAATGGAAAATGATGTTGAACATGGTAAGTGACATCCCACTCACCAACAGAATTCATAATGCCTGTATCTTCGCTGGTTTCAGTACTTTTAGTACAACTTTACAAGTCACAATACTCGAGTACAATGGGTATGTTGAATGGAAGAATTACCACTGGGAAGATTGAATCCTGTTATGCTCATGTTCATGGGGCTATGAATTGAGATTGTTGACAAATTCATAAATAACTGCTGCACAGTTCATTAAATTTGTCAAGACTTAGTCGGTGCATCAAGTCATGAATTTAACCATAACACAATGATTTAACCATAACACAATGATTTAACCATAACACAATGATTTAACCGTAACACAATGATTTAACCATAACACAATGAACATTTGTTCACCTGTCTTATATACCTTCCATCCTTAACCCTTTCACCCCTATGTAACTTTAGAAGACTCTACCATGCATTGATATGGGTCAGTCCATTATGGTCTACAGTGGTGAAAGGGTTAAATAAAACACTTGGTATCATTGTTGATATGGCTTTTATAAACATTTCTGTAACAAAAATTAAAGATAACTTACAGTAGAATTGTTTAAAAAGCCCCATGATGCTTTCAAATGAACTGTATTATTATACATCATAGAATAGTGTTAAAACATAAAGTTATCAGATTTCATAATTATGGTGTTTCACTGTACATGTATTTAATTAAATAAGGGTAGTGGTAAAAAAGTGAAAAACTATCTATTCTTTTTCTAATCAAACACACAAGATATAAATATGTAAATTACATCAAGCAGAAGCAAAAAAATCAATTCACGTTTTTCCTCAAGTTAAAACGTAACCTGTGGAAATTAAACTGTCCAAAAATATTCTTGAATTTAAATGATATCTGCTTAATATAAAAAGCAACCAGATAACACTAGTACCTAGGTAATAATAGTTTCTATGATGTTAAGAACAGTGAATGAAATTCACACAAAATATAGAATATTATATTGAGTCATATCTTCAGTATATGATATAATGGTACAATGTAAAAGTCATTTTATATAAAAGTTGGTTATAATTACTGTGTGTGTAAAAGGGTAGCATGTTACTTGGCTTAAATGGCCACAACAAAGGTTTGTACAAGTATAACCAAAGACCTATACTGCTTCATCATGTATGTACCGTAGTACAAATGTAGGTACATTTTACAGCACATCTTATATTAAACATCAAATTTCATCACTGAAGTGTCCATAACACCAATATTATTGCATATCATAAAATATTGAGTGCAAAAAAGTGCCGATTGTTTACAAACATTAAAAAAAATAGTTATAAAGATTTGATTTTTTGTACAATAATTAATATTGGATTAGTTAACGTATTTGTTGACGTGTATGTTAGTATTCTACTCTAGTATGTCTACAGATACACTATTTAAATAATTATCAATTATGAACTTTTGCGAAGATGAATATATATACTTACATATGGACCAGAGAAAGTGTTATTGTCGAGGTCAATATCCCTTTTCATGTCCATATCACCGCATATTCACTGAATTATTAGTCCTTTATTGTAACACTAGATATGAAATGATGCTTTTTATCAATTAAATACATGGAACGTATGACAATCATTACAAGAAAACTTCTGCATTTGGCAGAGCATTGTAACATTACCACTCAATAAATGTCGTAAAGAGAATATTGACCTGCTGTTTCTTAAAATACCAATATTGGGCTATATCACCTATCACTACCAACCTCCACCTGGTTATAATCCAATCAATGAGGGGGAAGTAACAAAAGGTTGTCATCTAATATATATACTGATACAGGTCTTACTTCAATGAAATTGAGCTCAATAACCCCTAACTTCCAGAAATCACCTACATCTTGGTCGTAAAGACTGTCGTTTACATTGGCTTCACTCATAAATTATAATATTCATATAATTATTAATCTGATTAAATTAAAAATATATCATAAGTAACATTACCAACATAAATTAATTAGCTATTGATGTTTATATTTTGGAAAAATTCATTGTTGTATATCAATTTAAGTCTTGGTTTTCAAAACAATATGGTTCCAATATATTTGTTTCAAGAATTTTTTTTAACAATAAATGTACAAATGATATATTTTTTTTTTACAGATTTCATATTTTTTATTTCATTTCCAGTTATTGTCGCAATAAATCATGCATTTTATTTCATCATCATGCATTGGTCTAGCTGATGTCACCAAACTTACATAGTGGCAGTGTATTACCTGAAGCGGATCAACATTAACTCATTCACCCCTGAAGACACATTTGAACTCTTCCAATTCAAAGGTTTGAATAGTCCATTATGAAATTTCAGGGGTGAATGAGTTAATACTAGTTGTGCTTAGGAACGGGTCTATAAAAGGAATAGTGTGATCGAAATTAAACTCCTGCATGCACAAATCTAAAAGAAAAAGATTTTTTTTTTCCCCCCAGAATAAATCTGGTTTATATCGGCAAGACTGGAACAATGTCACAATCTGTTAAACAACTTTTGTCAGAATATGTCATACAGTCGACGTTGTCAAAAAATTTAACAGTTGTTAAAAGTTCAACAAACATGTTTCTTTGAATAAGTTATCCTCTGAAAGTTTAACAAAACACTGACTGCATATAAAGTTGACCAAAACATTTTGTCAACATGCACTTTTCAAATTGCAAATAAATGTTGAACACTGGACATTCTGAAGATTGAATTAATTGCAAATATCATACATGTTACCTAGGTACAATATCCTTCAGAAAGTGGTTGCAGTTGACAACTGCTCGACCATTTCTTACTGTTCACTCTTCAGTTTCAACTTACATGTACCAGTTCTCTCCCCACAGGAAAGTTGCTTGCATAATATATTTTTTTGGGAAAACTATAGCTATGACAAGGCTCATGTCAGATGTTATAGATCAAAATGATAGAAATTAACAAACTAAAGTTCTAACCACGCACACTCACTCACTAATATATGTATTATATTAGATTAAAAGTACAATAACTATATATTTAATCTACAAATATGCATGGCTACGTAACAATATGAACTATAAGTTTCATTTACAAAATTCAGTGTAAACCAACATCACAAACACTAACCAACACTTTATAAATGTACATTTCTATGCTTCAAAAATTTCTACAGACATCCAACACTTCTATGTTTTAGTTATAGACATCCAACACTTCTATGTACAGTATCAACTTTAAACACTTTTTATCTACATTAAAGTCCTCAATCGTTTCTATTAACAGAATTTTATAGACCTAAACAGTTTTTACCTACAGTATACACCTAAAAAACTACTATCTACAGTGTACACTTCAAAATACAAAACTATCTACAGATATAGTCCTCAATATACTGTAGACGTTAATACCCCACGCCTCAATAAAGAAAGTAAGACCCCAGGCCTTAACATAAACCCCAAACACTACTGTCTGCATATATAGGCCTAAATATAGACCTCAAACACCACTATCTAAAGATCTAGGCCTCAATAAAGAGCTTAAACACTTCTGGACCTCAAACACCACTTTCTATAGATCCAGATATAGACCCCAAACACTACTATCTAACATATATGTAGGCCTAAATTTACACTTGTAGACCTCAAACACTAGTGACTACTGCCTACAGATCTAGGCCTGAATACAGAGCTTGAACATTTCTGGACCTCAAATATTACTGTCTACAGATATAGACCTAAATACAGAGCTTGAACATTTCTGGACCTCAAATATTACTGTCTACAGATCGAGGCCTAAATACAGACCTCAAACATTTCTGGACCTCAAATACTACTGTCTACAGATATAGACCTAAATACAGAGCTTAAAAATTGTTGGACCTCAAATACTACTGTCTACAGATCTAGGCCTAAATACAAATCTCAAACACTATTGGCGTCTACAGTACTAGTAGTGACATGTATAACAGTAAAATTGACTGGCTTTCAAGTTGGGTGTCGATCCCTCTATTGTAGTCTTGGAAGGACAGTTATCAGCCAAGTGATTGAATTTGTCAGTCTTTTTTATATGAAACCAATCAAATAGCTAGCTGTGTGCCTTCAATTTTGTCATCACATATAACACCTGTATTTTTGAGGATGTTAAAATATAAAACTGTATATACTGTATGCCAGGAAATTTTTGCCCAGTCAAACTTTCACCTTTTGCCCTTCAAATCAATTTTCGCCTAGTGTTAATTTCGCACTTCACATTTAATTACTATGTTTATTGTGCTGTTTTTTATTTTATATTAATTATTATTTATTATATTTGCTGAAATGATAAATTCGCCTCCAAGGCGCAAAGTAAACAGCAGCGAAAATTTCACAGTGAAACGTATTTGAGAGAGCACCTCTTATAAAAGTCAACTAGTGTTATGGGATTTACTTTTAAAATTTTCCAATACAGTTCTTCTCATGTTAACTGAACCTGTATTAAGTGACCACCTGCATTAATAGACCAACTTATGGGCTCTTTAGATATAGCTTGGACTGTAAAGTCTTTGCTTCGTGGGTGTCTTTGATGTACCCTAGGCAGAAAACACAAAGGAAAACTCTGATTCTGCAGGGACCCCTATTTATTACCGTTTATGACATGTAGTGGGATAAGCAGAACTTTTCGATCCCTGAACCTGCTTGGGTTTTGGCTGTTAATTTAGTTATTTACAACATAGAATAAACACATATTAGACTTTAATACAGAACAACCTGTTAATCTAAACACCGTTATGGGACAAATGTTTTTGTTTATATTTGTGAGGTTTATGGAGTACAAAAAGATTGTATTTTTCCACTCATGGAAAAACAAGTTTTCTGAGTGAAAAGGTTAAATTTATAAAGAATAAGTTCAACAGGACCCAGCTAAACATGTATAGGACAGGTTTTTATTTGGTTTTATACAGGGGACAATTTATAGATAGTCCTAGTTTAGAAACTTAAACACTTTAACTTTTATCAATAAAATAACTTTGGATCAAAGTCATTGAGTTGGGAGATTGAAATTAAAGACCTGTAATTAAACCTGCTATCCCTAATAACCTCCCCCTCCTTAACTCACGATCATGTGATTCTAATTACAGCCTCCCTTCTCTCAACTCCCCATGGAAATGGTAGAGATGGAATATAAAGCGTACTCAATACAACTTCCTGGTATACCGATTGATGACAAATGAGTGCAACATTCCAGGAAAGTCTGTTGAAAATATTTTGAGCAGTTGTCTAGACAAAACAAATTCTAACTGTATCAGGAACAGTTACAAATGTCCCTTTCCCTCAAACTATCCCTGCAGTTCAAAATAAACCATTGGAAAATATAATATTTAATCCAAAGGAATTCATTTTACAGGAATAAATGTATAAGCAATAAAGACAAAGGCAGGCATCTTGAATATCGAAAACTTGAAAATCGACCATTAGACGTACCCTCACTTTTACAAAGTATCAACAGTTATCGATATTATCTACTGAGACATAATATTACCAAAAACTGTTATATCTCTTTATAAACTATAGTAAACTTTACCTCTTTCCATAGGCATAATGGAGGATGAGTGACCCCAAGGCGCGGATAGTGAAATTCACTATTTTGATATACAATATTTCGACATCTTCATTAAGGAAGAGTGTTTGATTTTGCATGTAGCAAATCCAGGTCTGAAGAAAGTTAATTTTTACTTAATATACACCGTGTGACCACTCCCATGCAGCTTCTGGGCATCAAAATCCAAATAATGACAATTTTGATTTGCCTATGGCTATAGAATCATCTGGTCTAGTGGTATTTGAGAAGAAAACAAAAATGTGCAGTTAACAGATGCCAGATATAGCTGCAGAAACTGTAGCTCTAGGTCTGATCATTTTATTATATTTTGAGAATTTTACATTAATTTTACAATTTCAAATAAAAAAATCAAATGCATTGGACCTAGAGCTAATTCCCGCAGCTATGGGTGATGGTGCTCGATGACAGACATAGATAAACAGGTCACAGGTTAACAGGTCACAGGTCAGGGGATCTATACAAAGTGCACAACTACATTAGATATAGATGTTGAAATTAGTCTGGTAGTCTAGAGAAAAATGTCGGGACAAACCTTAATTTCTATTGACAGACAGACATTCCATTAAATAATACTATACAGTATGGAGCTAAACTTTGTTTTCCACAAGGAAACTAACTGAATGAATCTATTAAATTTCAAAGTGTCAGGCCATACCTTTTAGCTCATAATTAATTTAGGACTGGATTTTATATAGTTAGTAGAAATGGACAGACAGACAGACAAGCCGATTCCTGTATACCGCATTGAGGCAGAGGAAAGGGTATTAGTGATATATAATTAGATACTGTAATGTATGTTAAGCATAACTTATATATAACTCTAATTTATTTACAAAAACAAACATAATGTAAAATATCTAAAAAAAAATCAATCAACAAAAGACAAAAATATAAACATCAAACCAAACCAGAGTGCCTTATGTCCTTACATCACAGGGAAATGTGTCAAGCTTTTTACATTTTGAAATAAATATCCAAACTTTACATTCATCATTAAACTTAGAGGCATGTTTTCTAAATGTCTTGTTAAAAAACAGCCAAACTCAATAGCAAGTTCTCTCAACATCTAGCGGATACAGGCGGTGTTGTCAACCAACCAAAATTCAACACGAGACTTTGATTTCATTTTCAAGACCCTGTATGACCAAGATTTCAAACTCTTGCCAAAGATAGATCCATTCAACTTGTCATGACAACGGAGGTAATCCTGCGATACATATATTCCAAATAATAAGGATCCCTGTACCACTGCCAAAATCTATAAATATGAAATAGAATCTTTTTCATTGGTAACCAACTGATCTACCAGGGGCTTGTTTGTTTATGCAGAACAACCGGTTTGTCTGTTTTTGAATGTAACATTTTTGGGTATAAATCCTGGTGGACCTGCAAATGATTATGAAGGGCTTGCAAGGCTTTGTCAAGGCTCACCTGAAAGCAGCATCAGATTACTAGGCCCGACCTTATTTCATAAACGAACAACTCTGGTCCAACTGTTTAGATCGCGACATACACAAGTGGCCCTGATCAATGGTAATTCTGGCTCTGGACTAGGTTAATTACTATTAAACCCAAAATGCGATAAAGGGGAGATTACTGTACATGTAAAACTACAGTGGAATTCTTTAGTGTTTTGCTTGCAGTGGGACAGGGATCCTTTAAAGAAACATCTTGCTCTCCAAATTTAGATAATTTTCTTCAAAAATGCAATTATCATTCTGTTTATTATGTAATACACTGTACAAGAAAAAGGAAAGGCCTATTTACATTAAGCTACAACAAGTTCCCACATTGTTCATTGTATTCCACCCTTCTGGTACCTTATAACATACTCTGGATAAACCTGGTCAAAGGTGAACATGACAAATATTCCTGGATTTGATTCGCTGTCCACGCAGGAGTCGTACAGCTCAAAGGGATCCTTTGGGTTGACCGGTGGTGGCCGGACAAAGGAGGATTGACCCTTGGCATACTGACCAACAAGGACACGGGCCAGAAACATCTCCCCCTCATTACTGTAGTGATCGGCGTAGGCTGCAGACTTGGCGAAGTAACTTCCACTGCCGTACTTGGTGCCTGATGTCTTCCCGGAGAAACGGAAGTCGAAGCCTTGCTGACAGATGGCATCAACGTACTGTCCGTTGGTGCCATGAAATAGTTGTTTCTCATTAGGGTCCTTCTTCTTACGCTTCATCTTTTCCTTCTTACTGAAAAATCAAACCAAGAAAAAATACTGACAAATTGGGCAATAGTTACGGGTTCTCTCGTTTTTTTTGTGGATTTGCCAAAATGGTCAAATTCTCAGTTTGTTTTCTTAGGCCATATTAGTACAGAGTGCTACAGTATGGATAGATAATGTCCTGTTGATCTAGCCGGTTGTACGTTTCACAGAAAACCCCCAGATATCTACTGGGATTGAATGAGGCCAGATTATGAGGGTATCTTACTAACTTTTATATCTACCGAGTTTCAATCCCGATACAATGACCCAGATCAGGCACATATAACACGGAGTCATATTTATCAAGTGTGGAAAGGAGGAGTGGAAGGGTTTGGAACATTTCCTTAGAAAATGGTCTTTATTTCAGTATATTTAACTATTACTACTTTAAAGACTGGTCATGAGTTTACATATCTATGAAAATTGGAGTAGAAATGACATCGTTGAAGGTATTTGATAAGTCATTTAACTTCATTTTTGGATGTATTTACGCTTGTGTTACCTATAAAAAGTTTTCTGTACTTTCTTTGACTATTTTACACAGTAATGATGTACAACTGTGAGTAATACTGAGTAGAAAAACTTCACATAATTCGCACAAATGTTATGTTCTTAGGATAGAGGTTGTCATTTCTGGGCACAAAAAACTACAGACAAATTTGACTGCGTTGTTTGTGTCTACTCTGGTTCATTGTAAAGGGCTAACTGGTGTGAGTGCATGTGTCCTTGATAATGTGACACACAGACAGACAGAGAGTAAACCTATAGTTCCTGCCAGTAGTACTGATATGTACATTTTCTACAAATCATTTAGAAAGCAGCAGCATGTCACTGGACTGTGTAGCCTTAAGTTACAGGAAATGTAAACTGGACTAAAGGCGGAACATTTTTAGTATCAGGTTTGCTGTGCCAGAAACCTGCATATTGTGTCGTTTAAATGCTCACCAAACAAAGTTCATCCAGAGTTCGCCGTTCTCCACCCGGTCAATCCCGAGTATCTGCGAGTTCTGCGGCATCGTCATGTGGAAAAGGTCCTCTATCTTACGACATTCCTCTCGTACTGATGGTAAGGACACGCCAAGGATCTGTGACAACCAACAACAAAGACATCATAGAAATGGAAAAAAACCTTTCAATATATGTTTCAGTTCTTGAATATGACATAGACATGCATCTGGCAAATAAGGTTTTAGTTCCATAAAGTCTATGGATTCATAAGGTCCAATAATAATCAACTAATATCGTTATGCTATAGATTGACCTCTGATCATGAGTGAGTGTGCCAAGAAATCCCTCATTTTAAACCCCCAAAACAGGTCGTTGTAACCCTGGTTTTCAAAAATTGCCTTTACATAGAGGTACAGAATCTTGAAAATGTATCAATTATACCCCCAAATCTAAACTTCAGTGGGAACACTGGACCTCTGTATGTATTTATTTCATTGTAAGAGTTTATATTGATACATTAACATAATAACCACATACAGGGCCACACGATAGCACATGGGAACAAGAGGCCCAATGGCATGGGCCTGCATCGCTCACCTGGTATTAATCTCACACTTGTAACTTTAAAAGTGATCCAAAAAAAAGCTACAGGCATAATATCAGTATTTACAACTATAAGTCATTCAAAAGAACCTGTTAAAAGATTTAAAAACATTTGACCCCTGTGACCTTGAAAGTCGAACAAGGTCATTACGTTGAACAAACTTTATAGCCCATCATCTCAGCATGCAACATGCAAAAATATCACCACCCTAGACCTTTTGTTTATTAAGATTAGGTAATTTAAATGATTAAACATATTTGACTAAATGTGACCTAGAAAGTGGGTCAAGGTCATTCAAATGAAAAAAGCTTGATAGCCCTTCATCCAAGCATACCGGTACCCTACTAAAGTGTGAGGGGAGAACTTACTGGTACCCTACTAAAGTGTGAGGGGAGAATGTACCAGTACCTTACTAAAGTGTGAGGGGAGAATGTACCAGTACCTTACTAACGTGTGAGGGGAGAATGTACCAGTACCTTACTAAAGTGTGAGGGGAGAACTAACTGGTACTCTACTAAAGTGT
>JAUMHH010225786.1:0-11938 GCA_032359455.1 Chlamys rubida
TATACGAAGCGAACACTTGGCTAGCGAAGATGTATCTGGAAAGCATGTTCTGTTAATTTGAAGAGATATACGTTACTGTATAACGAGAAACTTTCTCCCGGTTTAAAAATCGCCCTTTGCCGATAAACTCCATGTTCACCTTAGTGTTAGTTTCGCCCTTCACATGTAACTACTATGTATTGTATATTGTGAACTAGTGTTCGCTGTCATGATTAATTCGCCTACATTGGGGAGGGCGAAAAAGGCGGAAATAAAACTGCAACAAACATTTCCCGTGATAGGCTTACTCTAGTTTGTGTTCTGCGAAAGGTCTTAGTAAGTTGTCAATGTATCCAAACAGGAAAGAGATAGGGGTAGCTCCACGTGAAATCAATTTTCTATTAAATCGAAGAGAACTCCATTGACTAATCGATATGAATTCAACCGGAAAGTGTAACGTAGAGACAAAATATTAAAGCCATATTATTTCCTAAATAAATTGAACCCCTTGTAAACAGGACATCAATTATTCGCAATATTTGTCCGTTACCACAGAAACGCCAACCTTCTGAGGGAGACTTTGATTTAAATGTCTTAAGGGTCCCTGTCCCACCGCCTTGAGTTATTTTTATTTATACAGTAACCTCCCCTTAACATTCGTTTCGATGTTACTATATCACACTTGGGCTAAGACACTTCAGTTGATTAGGTAGCTCAATGGGTTAGAGCGACAGTATACCTTTCTGAAGTCAGGGGTTCGAATCCCAGTCTAGCGGTACTGTTATGCTGGTAAAATCGGTTTCCAATGCATAGATACAATTGTTGGCAATGGTACGGGCATCCTTAATTCAATAAGATTGTAACTCACAACTTACCGTGGATATTTGGCTCTCACATCGGTAATTGGTAAAGCAATGGTTCTTAACAATCGATGTAAGGCGTAATATGTTAAAAGTCTTTCGGATATTATTTTGCTGGAGTTTTAACTACTATTAAATAACACAGATTCCAGGAACAAAATAAATTGATATGTTAATAATGTTTAATGCACTCTCTTTGAATTGTGGTTTGATAATTTAACGTCCTTTCCATATTATGCGACAAACGTTTATGTTTAGTCCGTACATTGGCACAACATTCGAACCTATCTATGATTAACTGCTTGGATTGAACTTCTGTCTCGTAAATGAACGGTCAATGTAGTTTTTAATGGGAATTCCTCTTCGAATTAGCTTGAACGCTGTTTCTATTGACCGTATGACATAAATACATGTAAATATATTTTTAGATTGTACATTAATGCATATTTGTTGTCAAGTTTCATATCTATTAATTAAGCTTTTGTTTTCAACTCTATGACTAGGATAATTTTGCAACACAGAACGATAGTAGTTTACATTAATGTATATTTGTTTTTATAATTGTTAATTGTTTATTTCATTTATTTGTCTATTTATTTTTAATTTTGATTTATTGTTAGACTACTCATGATGTAGCTGTAATTTTTTTTTTAATTTAATGACTAGCATGGACTTTATTGCTGCATCTATGTTGATTAAGTAAACAAAATGATACTTTTGCATCAATGCAAGATGTTTTCGTTATTTTGTTTTTTGCTTGATTATCTTCGTTTTTCATCAATTGGTTCTCTACTACTTTACCAAAGTTGTCGATGCCAAAATTAACACCATCGTTTGTTAAAAAAATACTTTGTTATGTGTAGACTGTTTATCTCTGTGTTTTTCAATTACTGTATAGATCCGAAATGTGATGTCTACAATGGCTTCGTTCATCAGCGAGATGCTGGATTTTGCTATCGGGCAGAATCGGACCTTCTCACCAAGACTCTTGCAGATAGCGCATGCGCTGCGAAGACTTCCGCTCTAGCAATTCTGGATAGTCAAAAGAAACAGGATGTTGTGGTTGCCACTCTCAACCTGTTGTCAAGTAAGTAAAATAATGTTAACTTTACGTGGACAATATAGACCTTGGCAACATCAGCGATTTTTTTTATACAATATACATTTAAATTGGATACATTATACATTGGATTGTCAACACACTATATTGAAACTCCAAGTCAGGAACAGACAAAACCATCGTCTTTTCCTGACTTGGAGTTTCGTTTCGATTTAGTATGTTGACAAGACAAACTATTATATACATTTGTTCTCATTTCAACTCAACTAGAACTGTTTCTTTTATATCCCTTCTCCGACATTAAATTAAAGTTAAGGGAATAATTCCAATAGAAAAACTTGAAATGAAACAAATACACCGCTTACGCACAAGTTTATAAGGTACCGATCATGTGCAGTTATATCGTCCAAGAATATAAGATTAATTGACAGAAATCGGAATATGGGCATAACTTCCATTAACATTTTTTTTTTATCCAAACCACGTTATTATTGGGTACTGGTAATTTGTATCAAGCTTCAGTATAATATTAGTCAAGAGAGTACGAAGCAGAACTTCTGATATAATTTATAATTTGAGATCAAAAATGGGCGCAACTCCCTAAAAGAAAAAAATCTTCAAAAACAAGCACTCAACTATCTAAGGCACTGGTAATATATACAAGCTTCATGATTTTTTTTGAAGAAAATAACGTTGTTGTGGGAATGCAATAACCCAAACCAAGCCCTTCTGATTTATTGTATTTCTTACATTACCTTATACATACTATAAATGAATACATATCTATTATATCCTCCTAGCAAAAGCACCTGCTGCTGCGCAGGAAACTACTGTGGAACCAGTACTAAAAGGATGCTACAATACCGGTCATGTTGATAACCTAAACAAAGAGTTGACCAATTTAGCGATGACAGTGCAGATGTGTTTTGCTATCTGTCAACCACTGGGTAAGACGCACACCCTGCTTGAGGTAAGTTGATGTATTGTAGTAATGGTGTTCTTTTATCAGGTACTGTCACCCTGGTGAAAAAAATAGCTGCTTCTTACCGACTTGGTTAAAGAAAAGTCACTTTAGCCCATTTGGTAGAATGTCAACAAGATTTTACAGCTTCGATTCCTTGCGACAGCATTGAAAAATATTAACCCCTGTTTTCTTGGCGGATCCGGAAAACATTAATAAAAATACTTAACATTGCTCTTATCATCGTCACTGTTATTCATTCAATGCAAGATACTATTTAATGTATTTGATCTAAAAGTATGATTTTGTATGGACGGATGATATCCAGAGCATTACAGATTGAGTGTATGGATTGGGTAGTGATTGAGATATTCAAGGATTGGTGATTGGTGTATGAAAGAAATGATGGTGGTTGAAGAGTGGTAGAATGAGCGATATCTGTGTGCGGATTTTTAATATGTTTACAATTGTTTTATAAATTGGATATACGATGATAAATGTATAAACGGGTTGATGATTGATTGGTAAATGACCTTTATTGATTGGTTAGTAATGAAGTGAATAGACTGATTAGGTAGTTCCTGGTCCAATTAATTAGGATGAGTTCAGTTATATTTGCTTAATCATAATTAAAAGTATCATCGATCTCCTGAATATTGTAATTGAATATAAGTTTCCTTGTGCTACATTACATAGATTCAGAAAGAGTGTTACTGTGGAGATCTTCAGGCTGCTGCTACAAAATTTCCGGACTCAACTTGCAATAAGATATGTGCTGATGGAGAGTGGTGCGGAAACCTTAGTGGGATGCTGGCAACATATGAACATGTCTCCACGTCTACAGCTGGTAGGAGTCAAAGCATTAACAAATCAATATAATACTGACTAATTAGGGCAAGTTTTGCTTATTAGATCTTTTTTCATTTAGTTGTCACTACAATGCGGTAAAATCGCCATTTCATATTTTGAAACGGCGCTTTGTTGCCGCACATACCGATTGCTTTCTAGGTGAAAGGGTGAAAATGCGAAAAAATTCCCTTTCATTTCATTAGTTGCGTTGTGAAGTTACCGTTTTATTTTTTCATGGCATATAAAGCATTTGTTTTTACCTTTGTTCGCCGCGAATTAGCGCCATTTTATGAAGCTTAACGCAGTTTTTTAAAGCAACAGAATAAAAAGCGATAAGTGCGCAGTTGACAAATATAGTATTTTATTAAATTTACGCTCTGAAACCCGTACATTCTTAGGCTAGCATCATGGTTTGTATAAGGTAGTAAGTGATCGGTCGGATTAATAACAGTTTGCATACATTAAGGCGAAACAGCGCCGCTTCATTTCATTGTAAAGTAAACTTTGCTTTCTATGACTATGGCTCGAAACTATATAACTATCTTCTCTGAATAAGTAATACATTTTCATACATTGCAGTGGTTGCTGCACATTAATATAAATCAAATCAAGTTACAGTTTAAGCAATGTTGCCAAGCAGACAAGTTGTCCCGAATTCACGCTTGGCTTTGAACCTACGTTTTCCAGAAAAATATTGCGTCCAAACGCTCTTATTTTCACACAAAACAAGCTTGAAGAAACTGAGAAGTAATAAAAAAGACATCATACCGTTTGAAAGAAATACATTGTTATTTCAGATAAGTTATTTTCTGACTGTTGTGTAAGTAACATTATTTGCGTAATTCATTCACCCCTGAAGACACATATGAACTCTTCCGATTCAAATGTTGGAATAGTTCATTATGAAATTTCAGAGGCGAATGGGTTAACCTTTGTAGGACTTAGATTCGGTTCGTTATGTTTCCACATTTAGCGTGCTACATTTTATGCTTAATCTTTTTAGGTCCTAGTTTCGTTGGATTTTACATAGGAGCAACATTAAACACGGCAACCAATCAATGGGTCTGGAGGGATTCAGTAATACTCACGTTCAACGCTTTCGATGCAGCAGACGATTCACTATTGTCAGAAACTTGTGCTGTGATGGCGTCGGATGTTTCGTACAAGTGGTATTCAGAAGCATGTAGCTACACTGCTGGATACATCTGTCAAGTTGATATCTAGATTGTTATGAATTACAAAGTATCAAAATGCCACGCATCATGGTGGCATTTCATTTCACAGATAGTTTATTGAATCAAATACTGTATACAAATTCAACATGAATTATCATCATGGTGGCATCGATTATGGAATACTTGTGCTACCTGCTGAGCATATTTGTTACCTTGATTTTAGATGGATATATATCTATGACGCTATAGCTTAACATTGTCATATGGCGTAATGGCTCCGCATTTTATTCGATACCACAAATCGTGCACTTACATTACGTTGTTGATTTGAGACGACTATGACATCATAGCGTTAATTGCCACGTGCCGTGATGAGGACTGCTGTAACGTATCTATTTTATTCGTCCGGGTGTACATGGACCTGTACCTGTAAACGAATGATGTCATTCTTTGGAACTGTAAATTGATATAACATTATTGCATTGAAAAAGAATTTTGAATGAATGCAGTACGTGTAGACATATAGCATGACGTTTTAATGCTGATTTAAATCCACGCACACATATGGATTTGAAGTAAAAATTATTTTATTTCTTCTACCTTTGCAGGTTAAGGACTTTTGCCATACGAATATGTTTTGAGTGATTTTGATATAAAACTTGACTTTTAAGAACGCATCACAACACACACGGAGGCACGTCCTGAAATGACCTTAGCTGTTGATAGGATGTTAAACAAAATAAAACCAAAACCAAACCATTGAAATATTGGTAAGGAATGATGTGTCATAATTAGTCCCTATTTATATGCTATGCACATGTCAACGTATTTGGCTCTATCTTTCGATGCACGCATGTACCTACCAATGTAGCGACGCACTTGCATGGTGGTCGGGTCGTGCAGTGGATAACACACTCTCCTTTCACCAAGGCGGCCGGGGTTCGATTTCCCGATTGGTCTTGAAACGGTATGAGTACACCTACACGACTACGTGGGTTTTCTCCGGGTACTCCGGTTTCCTCCAACATTAAGACACCAGCGCGCTAGCACCCGGTTAACAAGAGTGATTAATACAAGTTGTAAAATAAAGCATATATATATATAACGTAACGCGATGGTAGTGGTGTTATTATTATAAGCAATACATACAATTGACTGTTTGACCTATTTCTATTAAATTATTTCCTTGTTAAAGCCATAAAATATCTTGTCTTGTTATATTGTTCCATAATATCAAAATAACAAAACAAAAATTATTCGATCGCCTGGTCACGTCCCTTTGATATTTCTGGACTGTGTAACAAGACGAACACCACAAAGTAATATTCGATGTTCCAGGCGGCCACTATGACCTGTAATAGACACCGGTATGAATGGAATACACTGTAAACAAAGGAACTGTGTTAAGGTAGGCAACAATAAAGATCAGGAAAGTTTCAAGGAAACCAATAATTACACACTCAATGGTCATGTCATTGAGTTTATCTCCGGTTAGTTGTTTTGTAGAGACAGGAAAGATATCTCGTATAAAATGAATTTTAGACGATATAATTCCATTAGGTCGGATATGAAAGAATAACACTGTTTTCAAATTATGACAGTCGTGTACTTAATGGAAAGGTGTGATATAAAAAAAAGTTTATTTACATTACACGTGAATAGTTATTTTTAAGTGTCAAGTCGACATCTTAATGGGAAAACGATCAATGTCACTAGTTGTAAAGATACAAATGTTCATAGGGATTTTCTTCAGGAAGGATTACATTTGCAGCTTTTCTATCTATTATTCTTTTTTGTTGTTGCGAGTTTTGCAGTGCGGTGATACCGTAATGTTGTTATATATAGACGATGATGAACAAGGTAGAACAGAAATGATTAACAATCTCCGAATAGATAAATAAATAAATAAATACATAAAAAAATAAAGAAATAAAATAGAATGTTCGCTTCAGTATATAATAGGTTTATTACACATATATATTTAAAACTCCTAGAGCAGAATCCTTACTAATAACCAAATCGAAGGACAAACAGACAAGTAAACTGAACAGGCACCAAAAACAAATGAAAAACGCCAGAAAACCCACGGGTTTCCTACAGCACATGTAGAGCTATATCGGGCACAAAAGATTTGACAACAATGAAATAGTATACTTGCATAGCACATTATGGTATCGACTGTTTTATTTACTGAGCGTAGATCTAAGAATCTCGTAAAGAAAAAATACAATAAAATACACCTTATCTCTTAAAAAATACAATAAAATATACCTTATCTCTTAAAAAATACAATAAAATATACCTTACCTCTTAAAAAATACAGATACACTGATCCAGGGAACAAGACGTTGAAGTAGCGAATTTAAATGTACACGTAAACTCCATAAAAAGGAGACACATATTTGAAATAGTGAGAAAAGAAAGTAAACGATCGTGAGCTTAAAAATCGTCCCTTTTGTCATTTAGTCAATTATTGTTCAAAATTGCAAGTTCTGAAATTAGCAAGATTGAAGTAGTCGTAATTCATGTAACTCTAATAGACTGGATTTGTGAAAAATAATCTCATTTATATTGACTGACTGCTATAGGAAGCAGTTTAATATTTCATTAACGCTAACGTTGTTTGGTGTACAGTACATTTTTGTATGTTAATAGCATTGAACGAATTTTGTATATAGAGGCTCATTCATATTGACTCCATCAAAATCACCTGAAATCAGTTTCAGTTAATTAACGCTAACGGTATTTTATGTTACATCTATTGATATGTCCTATTTAAACAGAATATAATGATATTATATAATTATTAATATAAGGCATGCTATCTAATGGTTGGAATAAACTAACAGTTTTAAATTAATACACTCTCACTCACACATGTAATTGCATCTTTAAAATTTGGTAATATATACAGTATGCCAAACAAATGACACTGCATCATACAGCTGTTTTATCCTTCTAAAACTCATTGGGGATGCTAGGGGACAAAACGCTCTAAAACTCACTGGGGATGCTAGGGGACAAAACGTTGGAGTGTATATGATATCATCCTTTTATCACAGACGGTCTGATTTCTAAATTAAAAAATACCAAATATTAGCCATTTTATATGTGTGTAAGTATCAGCTTATTAAATGCTACCTGTTAGCTACATATGGACTACCGTATAAATCCACCCAAGCACACTACTTAATGTACATGTATATCCATTGTGTATATAAACACTGCGTGGGCTGGCGTCCATACTTTCTACCCGGATCTACGTCCCGTTCAGTCTGTTTTAGACAGGAATTAAACATGGCCAACGACAGACAGTACCACCTCAAATTTGACGGCACAAACGCGGCATCTGTAGACCAATATCTAGAATATACAAGGTAAGTATAATATAGCTAAAGGTTATACACAATGATAGATATACGTCGGTTGTTATGTCTGTTTCCTTTAAGAGCCATTTATAAACAAGTCATGCATGATTGCACGCATAACGGATTTACTTTCATTATAGTCTGTTCTATTCGATTGCATGCCATCGTGTTGTGAATGAATGGTCAAGAGAACAGCGCCCAATTGTTCTGTCTTTAATTAAAACAGTTTATAGATCTAAGGACGTATTGTACATGCCGTGTCAATATTTATTCAGTTGAAGTTTCAGTTGATATATGCACCTCATTTAAATATTACATGTCTGTACAAATCCTATATGTAAATATCTACCATTGGACCTTTGTGTACACACATCGGAAGTCGTAAACATATTCTAAGGCATTACTCATACGACATTTTCATTAAAACCCCATGGTTTGGGTCTACCAGTACATGCCACACAAACACAACGTAATTATAATTAACGGACATTGTTATGTAAAAATCAATCCCCCTCTTATCCCAGTATCGACAGCATGATGGATGAAAAAGATTCTACGAAATGAAGCCCGAAGGCTTGATAGTGTTGAACAGGCAGTGTCACGCCGAAGGGCGAGAATTAAGGAGAATTATAATGTAAAACATATCAAATTTCCTTATACACTATTTCGGTTAACTGTAAAGACTTTAGATCCGGGATATTTTCGATGATATTTACATAAGGTTACAAATGGATGTCATTTATAGACATCTTTATCGCGGGGTTCGGCAAAATGTCAAACCCGTGATATTCTCCTTACCATAAGATACAAATGTATATACTTGTGTATCAACTAACGTGTCGTAACGTCGACCGGTGTAAATAGCAGACGAGGTTTAAAATCTCAGGTAAGCTTATTGGCATACATCGATCCGTATAGATAAGAAATAAAGAACTAACGGCAACGCCCTTTACAAGTTGTCAACATAAACAGCGAAAAACATTATGATAAATTGATGGAAACGTGTTGACGTAGTAAAAGGACATGAACTTTGCATTTTTTTGTCAGTTAAATTAAAGAAATGTTTGAAATGTCAATCCACATGCAGTAAAACTTTGATATAATGCCCCTCGTTTAATTTGCCACCGCATTTACCGCCAGCATATTTATAGGTCCCTTCTTTTCTTTTTTTTCTGAATTTCTTCCTACGTTTCCCTCATTTTATCGCCAAACCCCTTTAAAACGTCATTTATTCCGACTAAATGATGGCAGAATAACGAGGTTCTATAGTACTTTACGTCATATAAAATATATCTACGTTGTGCAGTAGAAAATTCCATACTACAAATGTAGCAATTTGATTATTATTTTTTATTATTTCTCACTCGTTTAGAAGATTTTGTTATATTGGGTATAGAAAATGTTTAAATATAATCGACGATATATGTAAATATAATACTTATCCTATCACAGGCCGTTTATAAATATTGTCTGCACTCCCTCTGTTGTGTTGTCTGTAGCTACAGTCATGACGTAGTCTCACCTTACAGATGTCGTTTACATTATTGTAGTTGTACGTCTGGACTTGTCCTCCAGAAACACGTCATGCTGGATTAAGAAAGTACAATTTAAAAGGAAACGTATACGGTACATACATTACAGGCTGTTAAAACTTGTTGGAAATCTCTCAGGCATCATGCACAAATGAAATATACTCTTTACGACTGATAGTGCGTATGCATGTATTAAAATCAATTTGTAGATATGAAGAGAGTCTTTATACATGGAATATAAATCAACACAACAAAGTCGATCTCATAGATGAAATGAAAATTGAAATGAATACAGGGTTACTTCCCAACTTATGATTCATCGCTCAGACCACAGGTATATACAGCCAGACAGTGTATTTTCTTTTTATCCGGCGATACCCAACCTGTAATGTTTATAATACAAAGAAGAAACAGCTCTCCCAATCATTAATGTTTACAGAATAAAACAGCTGTTCACTTATTTACCTGATGCGTTTGATATATACACAGGATTAATGGTGACATATTTAGTACACAAAATAATATCACGTATTTCCAATTGTCCGGTTTACCGTACAGTAATTTACAGACGATTTTATTGCCGAGTATTTCCAATATATACCACATACTGATACAGTAAACAAGTATTTGTTCTATCAACTACACGTAGAAATGATTCACTACAGTCTATATTGAATGTGACAAAGATTCATTATTATCTATAACTGATTTTAAACATGAACAATGTTGTCGTGAAAACACAAAATGAATGTTATCTTTACCGATAAGAACGTGTTTTGTCTTCAAATGGTACTTATGTGTGTATCGTGTGAGCACCACATGTATGTTTCTCTTCACAAAGGTGTAATTCCACATTCGGTTAACTTTAGAATGTAGTATAAATGCATTAATCGATAACTTAAACAAGTAAGAAGATGTACTTTTGAATATCATATATTTGATAATATGGTCTTAATGGCCAAAACCAACATAATGTCAAAGAATTATTTTTTACAAAACAGGGACAGTGAATATGCTTCTGCTTATCCAACTGTAGAATGTAAATCCTATAACACAACGCATAACTGATATTTGTGTTCACGTTATCTACGTGGCGAAAGCATTAAACATAAAAATACCTAAAAGGCAACAACACCATTATTCGAACTCAAAATTAATAGAACTCTAGATTCAAATAGAGAACCTTGAAAAAGTAGGTGGAGAATAACACCAGGTGTTCCGGACTAAGCGTATTTTACTTTATCGACGTCACAGTTAATGTGAGATTAAAACATTATATCTTCTTTGCACTAGATACAGATACAGAGAATGTACTTGTTAAAATATCGGCAATCTGTCATACTCATGAAATATACAGGTATATGATATTCAACAGGACAACAATTATACCGGACGAAAATGTTACCGCATCAACATTTCTGGGGATATGAAAGCGTTATCTCTGGCGTCATTATCTAATAACGTCATGTGTATGTTTAACAACAATGCTGCGCGCCATTTTGAGTGTTCTTCTAAAAAATAATTCTACAAACTGTGTAAGTATATGAACACATTGTAATACGTAGCAAAGACGTACCAACACAACCACTCATTATACTACCATTTCATCTGTATATGGACAGCAAATTTTCGGCTTTGGATGAAGTGAATGGAAGGCACCGTTCTTATTGCTCAGTTCCAAATGTGACATTTTCACAATGTTGAAATGTCGCTTTTGATATCTGTCACAGTGTGAAAGATATCACCTTTATGAACTTGATAAGAAAGTAAAAAACATGAAACACAAAACGGATGAATAACTTAAACTTTTTGTTTGTTATACCATTATTTCTTCTATAACAGAATCGTAGGTGATGATGATGGAGGGAAGATGTTTACACCGGAGGAGTTCGAGGATTACAAAAAGAACGTTCTACCGAAGGTAAATATTAACTAATATAAAAATCAGATGTTTGTTACTTATTTTTTCGATAGTATGTCATCGACTTAAATATTACTTTGTTTAAATATTCAAGATAGCTTTTATTGCATCGATCATATCACGCACAATGTAATGTAGATAGAAACTAACATGTATCACAATGTAATGTAGATAGAAACTAACATGTATCACAATGTAATGTAGATAGAAACTAACATGTATCACAATGTAAT
>JAUMHH010225797.1:0-11938 GCA_032359455.1 Chlamys rubida
ATTTAAACATTCATCTAATCGTCATACGTGTTATTAGTAAACATTCTCTCACAGAGTAGGTATAAATTCAATTTTTTGTATACGCTACCGCTAATACGACTTACCTTGCTGTGCTCCGCAGTACCCGGATCTCTCCGCACGTCCCGGATCGAGGTATCCGGTGTGAATTTAGTTAGATCGACAGTGTAGCAATTTGAGGCTCAGGGTCCGAATCCTTATATAACCGAACTAGATTTGTATACACAGAACACCGTTAAGCCCCGCAAGGTATGACTTTCTGATTGATCGAAGCTGTACACGCTATACCGGGGGAAACCCCAACGAACACTTACATTTGTACAGTTATTGGCAGTGGTACAGGGATCCTTACTCTATGTATATTGCTACTTTAGCTTTCAAAACTATCATCAGTTATTTATCACAGTTTCCCTAGTGTTGAACTCTTTCTGAATGGAGATTTGCAGGAAGCATTTAACATTAAGGATACCAAACCCACTACCGACCTGCGGACAGAATCTGAAGACTCGAACCCGCGACCCAGTGGTGGAGGGCTACTTATCGTTGACGATCAGACGACTTAACCACTCGGCCAATGTGGTCCCGATTTTGATCAAAGGACCATGTTTTTTTTACTATCAGAGCACTGTTATTGATTTCTTTCTGTATTATATATATTTTTTTCAGAAAAGTTCTGCAAGCTTCGTTTTTCTTTTCAGATGTGATTTCTTGATACGGTGTCAATTCGTCATGATTTTGACTGAAATTCGATATCAATAATTACGTCACCGTGTTAATTACTGGCAAGATTCATTAACCGCATAACATCGATCTCGAGATGTACATATGTAGCATAGGTAAGAAACGAACGCCCGCACTCATGGTTAGATATGTATATATTGTGTTAATTAAAAGCAAATTCCCTTCACACGGGTCGTGGGTGTAAGCGCTTCGATCATAGCGATCGCAATTAAAAACTTTCTAGATTGGCAGAAACACACATATTTCTCGGTGAAATCGCTATCTTACATGTATATTTACTATATTATCATTCATATGATCCATAACACTATTTCTGTCTTGCTGAAACTAAAGCATACTGCAATTACCCAGTACGACAGATACGATATTAAACCTGAGGGGCTTGATAATTAATCACAGTATGCATTGTATGTTTGGATCTCTCTTGCTGTGAAGGTAAAAATGCAGTACCCTATGATTGTATAGTTCATTGTATATACGCTATCATTTGGGGATGAGTTTTTAAAGAAGTGTTGACCTAGATCGTCTAACACAATAATACTTCTTACAAACGATGTCTAAATTCTCATGCCCCTGCGTGGTTTGCCACACCTGCTGTAGCCTCGCTCTGTGTCCGTTCTGTGTTTACATCCCGGTACACACGTTTCTAGACCTATATACAAAACATATACCTGTAGGCCTTAAGGCTTATGCATCTCTCTGATCTGCATCCTCAATATTGTTCTACATACATAACGATAATATTTAACAAATTGACCATTTAGAAAGCCTATTCTTCGTGTTTTCTATGGGTTTCAAATGCGGAGATGGGGGTCGGGAAGAGGGAAGGTGGTCACATGTATTTTTATTGAGGGGGTGTGCACAATCTCTCGCTCTGGAGAAAAATTATGATTCTGTAAAATGAATATCCTTATAAATATGTGTCTACAGAATTCTGCTCTAAAACAAATATGACCTTGTAAACACCTGTCAAACTAGTCACGCCTCTGTGCGTAAGAATTGTATAAAATAACAATAATTAATTCCTGAAATATTACATCCTCTTGCAAACAAATTACTAGCTTAATTTTATAATTGTCTCCCTTATACACAGATTTTACAAAGCATAGTTAGCTTTCAAAGGAAAATCAATACAACTTGATAGTTACTTTAAAGTAGATGTAAGCTAACCATACGTTCTCCTGTTTCATCATCAATATTGTAATTCGAAATCACAGGGACATGACACATGCTTTATTACTGAAGACAGTAGTACTAAATGTATATATAGTGTGATATCTAGTTAAACATATGTGTATGTGACAAGATCCTGTACTCGCCAACATCTGTTATTAGAAAGCTGTCATGTACAGTGTGTAAATGAATGAGAACCAAATGCAGGGCAAAATAACAAAAGTGTGATAGAATCAACAGGGTCCTGAGAATAGTTTACAAGGTGCAAGTGTGTAGCTTCCCTGAAGTGCGGTAACTATTATTAGACGTTTTTCGGGGTTTAGATAGACACGTAGGGGAAAATGCCACCCATAGTGATGGTATACTGTTCACAATTCGTGTACACAAAGTGGGGCTTGTGCCGAGGTATCTAATAAGGATGACATTAGATTTCAACCCTTAAATCGTCTTCATATGCATCAGGATACATGTAGGTCCAAACACACCTCCGGTAATTGGTACCTCGGGTGATCTAAACAACCTCCTAGCTGTGATGCAATCTAGCACATGGAAAAGTTCATTATTGATAGCAATCCCTTTGTTCGTTTCACATGCCTCGCTCAGCACATGACGATGATGTGATGCACTTTTAATCCATATGTGTTCAAATCCATTTGAAAACTGGATTTTAATCATATAAAGTTGATATGGCTTTATAGCCTAGTCGTTTTACCCTAAATGACTCAAATGGTCGATTTACCGTAAAACAATATAATACAATATTATAAATGAACAATAGGCCAGCATATCTAGAGCTAAATAAACAATATGACTCACCTACGAGTACCCGCAGGACATCAGCAACTGCGAGACTGGCGTGATAGGCGTTTATCTCCATATGTAGGAATCTTCTTTTCATCATAATAACACATACACTCACGTTACCCACAACACCAAAAATAAACTCCAGACAGAAAATCAGAGAGAGAACTATTCCAGTCCCATAGCCTAGAGACTTGTTCCGACCGATCGCCAGCGACAGGAACTCCGAGTAACTGGAATTGCTCTCGTCCCAATGGGACAGTAATTGTACTTTCCCGGGAGAAATGAGTTCAACATCAATGGAATTGTTCTTTGCCACTAAAATTAAATGGTAGAATTCCACTTGGTCCATCATGTCCAATATAGGTGTGCTGGTGTCAACTGACTGTCGCTAGCGTCGCAAAAACCAATCCGGTCTGAGGTCGTACACAATGTATATATAAGCGCGCGTTCCGCGTCACGCTGATAACCCGTTATACAGTGCAGCGCAATATACTTGCTTATCATGCACCCACAATAACGTCAGCTCCAAAACGTCTAATTCTTCATCATCATCTTCCGTAATTTTGTAACACGGTTTATATTTCCTGACCTTTACAATGCAAGACAAAACACTGCATTTGCTTTCCATTCAGTTAATTAGCATTGAAAATTCATACGTATGTATGTCCCTGTGTAGAAATTTTGCTCCGTCATTGACAAAAATTACACCCAGCTAAACATATCTTTTACAATTTTACACGATTATAAGCATTTAATGGTCGTGTGCCCCAGTTGTTAAATACTTGCGGTTAAGACTGTCCTTCAGATACATGTATCGTGTTTCTTACGATTATGTAACAGAGCGCACATGTGCTAGTATGGCTACGGGAACAAATCAACGATGTTATCGTCAGCTCAACAAAAAAATTACATAATATATATTTATCCCGGAATATTTACAAATAAATTTGATTTGATTTTCAAATTTAAGCATTCAATATACCATATCTATAATTTGCTTCAATTTGAATGTATATTATCGTAGTAAAGTATGTAATTCGAACACGAATATAGGTCCATCAAGCTGTTAGGTTTTCTTCTCTGACAGGAAATGAATGAATACAGGACCCACTCAGATAAAAAAAAAAGCTCGTTCGAGTGAGCAGACGGTGACCTCTGACGACCCCCGGAAGGTCAAGGTCGACGTTATGATAACAACAGACTAAGGGCGTAATGGATGCAGTGCTCTTTACATAAGGAGCTGTTAAATGAAGCTGATAACCAGATAAGGGTTATTTTTGTACATTTAGAGGTAGTTCACACGATTGAGTTACTGGATAGTTGCTAAATATGGATACAATATGAAAGCACCTCGTGCCGCTGTCAAAATTTCTTTTTCGTTTGTGGCATGACTAAAGCTTTAATAAATCATTTCTGAAAAAAACCCATTCCTGTGATGAATTTAAAAAGAAAAGTTTTATAGGTGAAGTTTAGATAAATAAAAAACAACAACAAAAGTGTATGGAATTTAACAGGAACCGATTCCGAATCCTGGACAACCATGTTGTGGTTCTAACCGACGGAGCTACCTATTCAGCGCTAGTACCCTGGCAAAATAGTGCTACAGTTACAATATCTATTACAAGGGAAAGTTACTGTATGTACTGTACAAAAAGAATAAAGATTTTTTCTAGTGTATTGGTGTGACAGGGATCCTTAAAATGTGGTTCGTGTTCTGTTTATCAAAACACTGCAGTGTGAAAAGTTGAAGCACAATGTAAGCTAAAAGTTGTTATACAAATATAACATAACCATAGTTCATTGAATAAAAGAAGCTCTGCATTGAATCAAATCTGTACATGTATATTGACAGGAATATTAATAATTCATAAAGACTAGTTTAAGTCGGCAATCACAGGTGTTTTTGTTGCATAATTATGACATTACCTGTCATTTTCACAACACTGAGACGTATCACTGCCAAGCGTACGGTATAATTAACTCAATTATTTAAGATGACAATGATTAAAGGGTAAAGTTGTGAATACCGATCTTTAAAAAAAAATAATCCTATACGCTATGAAGCATTTAAAATAAAACACATGCAGCAGAACGAAACATAATCTGAATACCAACCCTATGACTTGCAAATATGTAGAACCCTGCTCGTAAAACATACTCAAGGTGACACACGTTTCTATATTTAGTCTGTAAAATAGAATATTATACCATTTAACCACAAAGAAAACCTTTAAAATACGTAGTGTTCTAGTTAAATGTGAGAAGAAAGGTAGAGTGCCTTTATTTATAAAGCATGTTTATTTCTTAGTTTACACACTAAAGGGACAACTCAATTGTACACAACTGTGACATATATGAACGTACTGGAAAACACATTGTCAAGATATTTTGCCTGTGACTGGTAAAATGTTAAACTCACACTTAAAGTATAGTGTTAAAGACCAATATTTATGCATTTTTCGTGGCAATCCAGTCACATACATAAGTAGAATTACAGAATTTGAATCACTATGAATTGTCAATGTTAAGGTGGGTCCATACTTTTGTAAAAACCCATGTCATTTTTTTCTAATTAGGGTTATTTTCTTTCATTTTTGTACGTATATTCTATATATGAAAAGAAAAAATGGGGTTCCCGACTTACTTTTTGAGATATTTAAGCTGTAAGGTAGCTTCTTTTCTGAAATTTCCGCCCAAAATGTGAAAATTAAGCAAAAATATGTTTTCCACAATATTTACAAAATTTAAAAACCACAAAGTTGAATATTTTTTAACATTACATGATGTAGTATCAAAAGCAAAAATAAAACAAAAAAGATTATATTTGCAATATTCATGCATTTTTCGTGGTAATCCAGTCACTTCAAAACGCATTTTGTAACGAATTTACTTCGAACAAATGCATGAAAACATGCAAAAATGTGCTTGTTTTCAAACATATCAACCATCTGCATCTTCATCCCCCCTCCTCCAATACAACGCTCTATGGTATCACTTGAAGTTGCGTATACTCCCAGTTTGTTTTGATCAAAATCTCTGTCAAACAGTCAAGACGGAATAGCTGTAATTTTCCAACGTATGGTCAAGACCTAACAGAAGTATCGCCGTCGTTGTGCTAGGTAGGCTAGGCCTGTGTCGCTTGTGCAGCTGTGGTCATTGAATTAGATTGCTATCTAAGTCCATGATGTGGTGAAGTAAAGTCCTTCCATCGTATACGAATTGACCTGTTCTGTTCAAGAGATGAACTCTGCGTGTCGTTGTTTCTGTACCAGGTAAGGGATCAACAACAATGGAAAGCACACTTTCTTACACTATCAGCAGCTGTTATCGCTGTCAGACGGCTACTTCCGGTGTAAACTCCTACGGGAGTTCGATAACACATGAAAGAAGGATGTTCGAATATAAATAAAAACTATCGAACTGACTGGAAGTCAAATTTATGCGACGTTTTAATTGTTGTTGATAATATAACATATTCCAGGGGTGCAGGGAGCGAAAGTGAGCGTAACCCCTGGATATCGAGGATTGGGTTCTAAAGGATCAATTGCATTCTTTGATTTATTTATTGATTTTATTGTTTTGATTGAACACAAAGAATGATCGATTCATTTGATTGATTGATTATCAACATGTTGTACAGTGGGTTTGTTTTTCATGGTATTCTTTACATGTCTCGACTTATATCGATTAAAATCCGTTCTGCAAGGAAACCTTTACTTCAATTTAATATAAATATGTAATGTAATATTTATTTGACATGTCGTGTTTCATATTGATTAAAACGCTTTGGTTTTATGAGTCTTCATTTCATAAAAAGTGTAATGATTTATTGGCTGATTTTGTGAAAACGCTTCAATTTGTAAGGAAATTATTAAAAGCAATAAATAAAGCACGTGTTAAAATAAATTGGTTTTTTCTTTTTCATTCCGTATTCATACACAGGAGACACATTCTGACAATTTTCATTGCGTATTCTTTTGCACCCTATTTCACATCTATGGGTGCCGTTATTAAATAATGCAAAGGTCTCACTGTAGAAATGAATAAATAGTACAGGTATACCAATCTCGGTGTAAAAGATATTGAAAGTGAACTAAAATATTACACGACCGTATTTGTTCGGCGTAAATGTTACCTAAACAGGGAATACACTACACATAGATTAGCCACTGTATTTAACATTTCGTTCCATTTCGGTTTACGTCCAAAGCATCTTGGATAAACAAATATGTTCAATCAATGTGGTATTTTAAGCATGTAAAAATTATTAAGAGTTTTTTTTATGAAAACGTCTAATCTGAACTAGATTTTCATTGACGCACTCTCCTAAACGTCCAAGAGGGCATCACACGCTGATATAATATATTGTCCCTGATGGTGAACATTATAATTAATTAGCTTGTTTATCAGTTAAAGATCAAATATCACGTTCTCTATGGGTCTATGAATGTCCTGAATTTGACCCAATTCCTCGAAAGGGAGCGTCACTGGTCCTACAGCACAAAAGAAGAATATGTTTAAAATTAGCATTCGGATCGAACACGACGATTTTAAATGCGTCCTTGTCAGTTCAAATATCATTGTAGAAGCAAATTAGCTAAATTTTATCTATTTTTAAATTCACTCAGCGTTTTTCTCGATGAGGAGCTCCAATTTCACAGGTGCTTAATTGGTTAGTGCCCGACAAAATGGCCGACTACGAGCTTCTTCGGAATGGATGGATGGATATCAAAACGGTTAGATCACCCGTAAGTGAATGTTTCAAGACCAACCCTTGATGTAGAGTTATGGTGGATTAATTCAGGTATAAATGCACAGTCACCAGTAATCATATTTATGATAACAGAACAAAATACTACCACATATGAAGTAAAATGCTATTTAGACACCTCGCCTTTTCCTCTTTTAACAAAATGTTCTTCTTGTATCCACATTCAAAAATTGAAAATGAGGATCGTTCGAGTATTTCTGAACTATAATGTAGTCTGATGAAAGATGTTTTATGACGAATTTGACTGGACTTAATCTTCATACTAGGGTTAATGAGTGTACAACCAAACAAAGTCAGTGCGTCAGTTTATTGTATAAACTGTTTAAATTTCCAAACATTCAGTCATACCAAATATATTTACAAGTTCGCTACGCCAAGGCAGTATACTATTAACTTCTCACACTTCGTCTGAATTGATTTTATCACGTCGAACTTGTGATTAGATTTATTGCTTTGTGCAAGACATGCCATGCTGTTGTGTGTTTGTGTAAGGAAGACAAAGATGTGTTTTGATCTGATAATAAGTCCGACGTTGAGAACATTAACCATACATCACCAATAACACACCTATTATAACCACAACGACAACCTCCAAAATAACACTTCTACTGTAACTGTACCACCGAAACCAACTCTACCACCCCTAATCCCACACACAACCACTGTCACACTCCGGCATCATCGCCATCACCACTACCACAACCGTACCGACAGCACAACACTGCATCACCACCACTACATGTACCACAACCACCACGCACTACAACCAACACTACCTAAATTAACTGTTTACGCAAGACAATACAAACAATGCTGCCAAAATCTTACCAAAACCAACATCATCAACAATATAACAATACCATCACCACACACTACCATCAACACCACAAAAATAACTGTTTAAGAATGGCAACACAAACAATGCCGTAAAATCTCACTCAAAACCACCATCACCAACACTAAAATAATATGAACAACACACACTACCAAAAACACCACCAAAATAACTCTTACGTAAGACAATACAAACAATGCTGCCAAAATCCCACCAAAACCACCATCAATAACACTAAAATGATACCAACATCACCAAAACATTAAAAACTATAAAATGATAAAATTATTAATCGTGGTGAGTAAATGTATCTATATTCCACATTGTTTCAAAGAAAAAAAATCTAGAACAAGTGTGCAAACAAAATCGTTTATAGTCTGTCAGATAATTTAATACTCTTGTTTCCAGGCCTCAGAGAAAAACGACCACCAATATATTTTCCTACGATAATACCTCACAGCACCAACTGCTTTTAAATAACAACAAAACCCAGTTTCTTTGATAGTATATATTAATTACTGCCAAGAACATTGATTTACGTTCAGCAACCGATTACTTCTATAGTGGTCTTTGTGATTACGTTGAAGGACATTACGTTGAAGGCCATTGCAAAGGCCATTACGTTGAAGGCCATTACGTTGAAGGCCATTACGTTGAAGGACACCCCTCTATGTCCTCTGTTTGGGGACACAAAAGCGACCAAAACATATCTGCTTCGTCCATTGCAATATTCGGGATCTTTATCTTTCTTTCTACTTCTAACTACATTTTATTTCCTGGCGCCTTTCTTGGCAACACCTTACTTTTGGCTTAAATGGTGAACGTTTGTCCAGGTGAGGAAGGCAATGGTTTCTGTCCCCAGGCTGGGACATACCCAAGTCCTTAAAATGTTAGTTATTATTTCCTGCTTAGCATTCAGCATTAAGGAGAATGGCCACAACTGGTTCACCCGTTGTCAGTATAATTTTACCAGGCGGAATGCTGTGCTTGGTGCCTTCGGCATGGCATTTCAGTGAGATAGCACTATAAAGTCGGCATGAGATCCATGCTATCACAAGGAGGCAAGCACAGAAACATACCCTATATCCTGGATACACACACACAGGCACGCATACACTACACACATGGAGGCACGTCCTTAAATGACCCTAGCTGTTAATAGGACGTTAAATAAAATTAAACCAAACCAAACCAAATACGTTGAAGGATTTTAATTTTGAGTTCGAATTACGGTTGTCGTGACTGGTCGGTACTCTCTTGTTTTGTTATCCACATATACAGTACAGTAGTACATGTTTTATATCGAGCCCATTACAACCAAAAGGGACGAGCCCATTGTGTCTACCTTACAAACCAAAAGGTGTGAAGCCTCCACGAATACCTTGTGGCTTATAGAATCCTATTAGGATGAACACCCTACCTAAATTATAGCCCGTATGAGTAAAAACGAATGAGCTTTCCATGCCTACATTGAACCCAATGCAAACCGGTCACATTCTTACATTCAGAATCATCCATTTTCATACCTGTTTGGAGCCTATTTAAGCCTACCGGGATGTGCCCTACATTCTTACGTCAGATCCAATATTTCCGAATTATAAACCTTGTTCCAACACGGCAACGTATTGCAAGGCAATCCTTAGTCCCACGCCAATAATGATTTTACTACTTTATTTATTTTGTCACACTCCGCCATCCAAAGATGTACTGCACTACCAAAATTTGTTATTCCAGGTGAAAGAGTGTAGAAGATATATGACCCGGACGGACAGAATTCGGAAGGATGGACGGAAGAGTGGAAACACATAGCACCCCCGGGAAACAGTGGGGGACTAATCAGCCACACGCTCTGAGGAACCACATCAAAGCGTTGTTAAGGACTCAATGTTATTTTTGTTTATTGATTTAATTCCTTAGTGATTATTTTTCATTTTACTGAATATGACCTAAAATGACTTAAATTGTCGTTAGGGTGTAAAAGCAATGCACACTCTTTTTACTGAATACAATGAAAATGTTTAAAAACAGCAAATGTTGCACCGATAAATCTTAGTAAAAAAAATACGAATTTTGTGTATGGCAGATATGTTGTACATTATGTACCAAAATTTAGTTACTTAGACTTATTTTTTGTTTTCGTACTTATACTAAAAAAAATCAAACATGGGGATCAAGAAAATGTTTACTTGTCAACGATCGGGGCAAAAAGATAGTCAGCCATGACGAACTCTATTTTAAGGGTACAGTTTAACGTCACTGTACGTATCACTCAAATAACACCCCAAAAAGGATACGTTAGTGTTAGTTTCAACCACAATAGAATTTAAGGCTTTGTTAAAGATATAAAAAAAACGTTCTTGTCACTAATGGCCATAGGGGAAGGTCAAATAATGATAAATAGGTCAAACGAGGTAGTTTTCAGCTAAAATAAGAAAAAAGAAAAAAACCCCAAAATAAACCAACACAAATTGCTTTGTCTCTAGCCGCCTTCTCTTGGAAGATTTGTGTAAAGTGACACTTAACGATTTCATTATCTATGCAATTATGTACTTCACTTGCTTAACCATAAAACAGGACTAACCGATAATCAACAGGGTCTATTTATAGTTTTTGTTTGATCCGAAACCTTTACTCAAAGTCAATATCGCTGTCGTTAGTTTCGACATACAAATACAAAAAACTATCATTGAAAAAACCCCACCTATCTTTAGTGACATTCTTACAATGTTTTACTTTTTTGTTTTTGCATTGTACTGGCAATCGACAATTGAAGTCTTTTGGGGGAGAAAGCATTCCTATCTAGTAAAAGTTAAAAGGTTGTCAATAAACACGTGAGTATTGTAACACGTTTTGCAGGCGACACGACACGTGATAAGCATCAAGTGCAGGTAAAAAATGGCCGAAACAGTGTTCGTGTCTTTATACGGAATAAGGAACAAACTACACTTTGAAGTAATATCACTCGTGGAGTTGATTTATTTATATTTGTCTCTCTCTAATTTTGTAGATAATTGGTAATATTTAAATTAAGATTCCGTGGTTTTGTAACGAATTTGATGACATCTTAAAATTTTGTCTTAATCCCTGTGTATTATTTACATAGTAAAAGATTTAAAGTACGAGTAAACATTTCTTATTATCAAATATTAAGATTGGCCTTGAAGTAAAGTTAGCTGTTCCTTCATATATGGTTACCTTAACATTAGATTTATAGTATATATATTTTATATATATTTAATATTTAAACTAACTTTGATGAGTTCCTTAAAAGCGTCAGGCTTTATCTGATAAAGTGTCTTGGGCTCTGTAAAGTCCCAGGGCTCATCCTAATAAGCTTGTGTATGGTCTATAAGATTGGCATTGCGGATCCATCAATATAAGATTCCTGGAGAGCCAAGGTGGTCGGCTCAACCTGGTCCTCTATATACTCAATCTCGTATTAAACAAACAACAACCATGATATATGCATGTAGCTACTCGGCCGATGGAACGACAGAACAAGCATTTATCATAATTGCATTTGATGCGATAAAGACGTTTCCATACAATTTTGACAAATTCACTCCACAACCCACAATCTCTCCCTCTCATTGCGA
>JAUMHH010225808.1:0-11936 GCA_032359455.1 Chlamys rubida
GTATGCCTAGCGTATGTCTAGCGTATGCTTAGCGTATTAACCATACGTTCGCATACGCACAAAATTTTTAAGCATGCATCTGCTTCAGCGTATACCAGCGTATGTCAGCGTGCTTGAAACGTATACAACCTATGCCTAACGTACAACTAATGTATCCCTAGCGTATCCCTAGCGTATACCAGCGTATGCGTGATGAGTTTCATACGCTGGCATACGCTAGTGCGATACGCAACAGTGTGACAGGGCCATACTTCTGAAGCTCACCTAGCACAAAGTGTCACACGCTCGGCGTCCAGCATTCGTCTGTCATCTTCGTTTCCTTTAGTAAAAGTAAAAGACTACTTTAGTGTGGAAACACTAAATGTAATTTTTGTGTGAAGCACCCCTTGGCCGAGGCAGTATTCGCTGTTGATTATTGTACTGCCGTTTCAAGAAATAAAAAAAACCCACCAATATCTGTGTAACGACTACATTTTTTTTCAGATCCTGTCGTGGTCCTGTGTTACGGCAAACGTGAATGTATTTGTAACAATAACCCGTGTGTCTGTGTTACAGCTAATTGCGCCATAGCTGAGCCCTGGGAGGGGCTACTGATCGGACTTGTCGGAGCACTTATCACAAACCTTACGGTGGAGCTGATCATCAAACTCAAAATAGACGACCCCGTCGGTAGGTCATTTATAAAATGTCTTAAAAATGATAGTTTTGTTCACCGCAGGTGTATTAAGCAGGATCGTAAAAAGACAGGAATGAATACCTCAATATTTAAACATTAACATTTCTCAATGATATGCTCCAGTTAATATAATATCATACGTGGTTGGTCCTTAGATATGTGTCATGTTCAAAACACTTACTTGTCTACTCAAGTTTTTAATTGATCAAAACATTAAAGCACATATAGTTCCGTTTGCACTCTATTGATGAAGTCCAAAAACTAGATTGCAAAGGGAGCTAACTCCTTCTTCATTCCCGATACAACTATTTTTCGACAGCAATGTGTGAGGAAGTTCTTCAGACCAATGAGTTGAGTGGCCTAAATCTGTGCAATTGATAAATAGGCTAATGGTTTCACTAGTATTTCTACATGCATTTCCATGACAGGATGTGTAGGTACGCATGCGTGCGCAGGTGTGTGGAGCCTTTTATCGGCCGGCCTCGTTACGAAGCCTGATAATCTCTCGGAAGCCATGCAGCTGCAAAATGTTCGGCAGGGATTGTTCCACGTATGTATCCGAGCACCTGACCCCGCCACTTCTTTAAAACTGTATTTCACTTATAATTACTCAGATGGTAGAGAAAGATTGTCATTGATAGGTCTGGCTTCATTTTGTTTGTCCTTTTACAAGACACGTATATATTATACTTCTCAGAAGATATTGAATTGCTGATGAAAATGAAATCTCCGTTTACGTGATCGAACGTTAATCTTCTATAAATATTTTTCTTATTGGCCTACATCCATACCAGATATATATGTACACATGTTGGTGAAGGGGAGCACATCTTTTTCAGGGAGGTGGTTTTTACCAGTTAGGTATCCAGACCCTCGCCGCCTTGGTAATCATTGCATGGACGATCGTGAACGCCTTCTTCTGGCTAAAGTTGATCGACTTGACGATTGGTATCCGCGTACCTCTGAAGGAGGAGATACTCGGGGCCGATATTGTAGAGCACGCCGTTGGGGGAATCATCTACAGCAAGAAGGCTAGGCTAATTGTGTATTCTCCAGACATCGACTCGGCCCCGTCCTCCGGGGAAAGTGATCGAGGAGACACTGAGATTAACCAAGCGAGGCAGAGGACCCGACGTCACAGTCTTGGTCTCCGCATAGGCAAATGGCGCAGCAGATACGAAAGCACAAATGATCCCACAAAAAATAAAAAGAATAAAAAGATGCGTACTAGATTATCAAAATCATTTCAACGCCCAAAACATGATATCAATCAGAATGGGGATGTGTCGAGAGAAGCAACGCGTGAAGATATTTACAGTATAAATGGAAATATGTGTTTAAGAACGAACAGCGCTTTAGCGGCGTACATCAATGACGAGGTGACGTTTACAAACGATGGATTCACGCCGGACCCGGATGTAAAATTAGACGTTAGAGAGGGATATAACTCCGTACTGCAACATCGAAATGGCTTCAGCCATAGTCCGCAAAACAAAATTATTACGTATTTGTAATGCATTGGGTGTCCGTGTTGTAAGGAGATTAAGAACTTTAAATTGGTTGTGACGTATTTTTAGTGAAATATTTGTGATCTGCATGGTACAATACACACCGTTTGTCCTCCTGTGGCCTTTGTATTTGTACAATTCGTGTATCTGGCGGTGACGTATTTGTAGCGAGTTGTGTTTGGATCAGAGAGTAAAATTTGGGTGTGGTTTTGCCATAATGTATTTGTAATGAGACGTGTTTGGATCAGAGATTACAGTTTTTCTGGCTGAAACGTATTTGTAGCGACGTTGTGTTTGGATCAGGGAGAATAATTTGTGTCTGGCTCTCACGTATTCGTAATGATACCTCTTTGGATCAACGTCAAGCACAAATTATCTGGCTGTGACGTATCTGTAGCGAGTTGTGTTCGGATCAGAGAGTACAATTTGTGTCTGGCTGTGACGTACTTGTATTTGTTGTGAGACGCTTGTTGACAGGGTATGGGAGGGGAAGTTGCACTTTGTGGTGAAACATTTATTGGTCTCATATTGACTTGTATGCATTTTCCTCGACTCCTTGAAGTGCATATGAACATCAGCTCACCTCATCTGATAACAATTCAATAAATCTTTTTAATAATGATGTACCTGTATTTGTTTTTAAAACATCAACCTACCATTACATTAACAAGTACGATAAAGATGACTCAATAATTTAACTTTTTAATTATCCTTGATATACATTTCATCAAACAAGGTTAGTCACATCGGGTTAAGTACAAAGGCATAGCCATACATTATCATTGAATATAAGTACACATAATTAAATATCAATGAACCGCATTCATGAGTAAGGAAACCGTTCAGTCAATACCTGACAAGATCATGTCTACAAAGATTTATATATCATCATGCATCAAGTACATTTCTAATATTTAAATTATCCAAATTGCAATACGACTTTATTTCAAGTGTATACATTTATTTTGACGTCAAAATAGCGGCGTTAAAGGTGTCGAAAGTATATTACGTTAGAACACTTTTTTTTTATGACTTTATAAATATTATAAGGTTATATATTTCAAAATTTGAATTAATAATGCGCTTTGCAGTCACACACTGGTATTCGCACGCTGGCTTACTTTTAGATATTCGAGCAAATAAATTGCAGTCAACCAGTGTTTATTGAAGAGTACTCTCTGGTTTGAGAGAAAAGACTGCAGGTATGTCGTAAAAGTTATTCCAAAACACTTTCTTTGAAACTCGATAAGTGTTCATGAACCAAAAAGATTTAGATTCATTCATCAAAGTCGTAAATGAAACGTATCCCAATTCAAAGATCAGGTTAGTTCACAAACCAAAATGTTAGTTACAAACGAGAACTGAAAACGTGATATCTGCGAGATTTCGAAAATTTTGAACGAATATTACAATTTTGTCAACAAGCATGAAACACTGACTAAAGTTTTCTGCTATGAAACAGTATTTACTTATGATACCAAACTAGCAAGTAGTTATTAATATCTCGCAAGATTCCATGTTCCAATCCGTCCTCGATATCCAGGGGTTACGCTCACTTTCGCCTTCTGCACCCCTGGAATATGTCATAGCAAAATTGAAGGCACGCAGCTAGCTATTTGATTGGTCTCGGGTAAAAAAAAAAGACCAATCGCTAGGTTGTTTACTAGTCCTTTGATGATTAGAGAGGAGCGACACCCGACTTAAAATCCAGTCAGTTTAACAGTTGTACATCAAAGGTTCAAACTAGTCTTCTCGTCTCATCCACAAGGTGGTGCACACTGAGTCTTCGATATTCAAGGGGTGCGGAAAGCGAAAGTGAGCGTAACCCCTGGAGTATCGAGGATGGTTCCAATCTGACTTGCATTCCAACACATGACAACACGTTCATTTTACCATGTGGCATGCCTGTCCCCGTTATGAGGGTGGCCGAAATCCTTCCAATATTTGGTCTTGGTATTTTAAGTACAAACGGAGTAAGTCTGTCTTTTCTCGTCGTTCATTTGTATTTGCAAATATTTTGATAAATATATATACATATAAGATCGGTAGGATTTCTATTGGTCGTCCTTAAGACCGTAAGTTTCCGTCACTGAGTTCCACATCTACCATACATACACAGTCGTTAAGCTTTCACTTTATCATGAACATCTAAAATTATGATTTTCAAGCCGATCTACGTTATTTTTGCGACTTTCTGTAGTTCTAAAATGTATCACAGCACGATCTGTGTTAGAAATACGTAGAAACGTGTCACTACTATCTAGATGTATCTCTGTATCATATATGCCACGTTTTTTTTTGACAGTTTGACGTTTCTACAAGTTCTCGTTACATTCGGCACTTTGTTTCCGTATTTGCGTAGAAAATACACATCCACAGGAATCTCCCATGATGAAATATTCGTGTGGGGACCCCCACCTCACTCACATGTACACATTTCAGACGCACAAAACTCGGAGTTGCAGTTGGTTGCGCACCACGAGTCCATGGCAGCGTCCGTCCAGCCCGGAATCCCTCTACACCTACTGTTCATCGCTTGGTAGTTAGGATTCAGCTGCTGAAGGACGTTTATAGGGCACGTGCATCCACAAATGGCGATAGGACAGACTCCGGACGGGCACATGGACTGACACCATTTCCCTATGGCGGGCAATTTGTCCCAAGACGGAAGTGAAGAGCACGTGGGTTTTGTGTAACCGTCTGGGCAGACCTCGAAGTTACCGTTATCATTTCCGTCCGGGACGTTGTTGGCGTATGCCATTATGGTAGCTGTTAGTGCGCGGGGATCGGTTGGCAGCTTAACGGTCGCAGACTGTGCCGAGGTCTGTGAGGCCCGGGAATAGTGAACCTGGGGTCGGGGTTTGGGTGTGGTAGGCGGTGCGGGCTGTGGTCGAACAGATCTCATCGCCATATTCATATAGCCCATATCGCCGTCCAACATATTTCTAAGCATACTCTGCATTCTGCTACTATGTATTCCAAATCCAGCAGGGAAGACATCGCGAGAGATTTGCGTGAACATGTTTTGTGTTGGAGCCGGTGCTGGGGCAGGATCCGCCGGGCGCGAAGGAGCGCTGTAAAGAGCCGCCGTGTTCTTGGTGGAGGACTTAATTTCGTATGCTATGGCGCTTGAAACGTCCGGTTTGAGTGCCTTGAACCTGACCACAGCCCCACCGGACGAGGTCCGGGATAGGGGAAGGGGCGAGGTCTGGTAGGGGCTAATAGATACATCTGCACAATTGATAAAGTATTCCTGCGGTCCACAGCCAAAACATTCTCCACCCTTGCCGTCAGGACCACGGTTTTGTGCTGAAAGTGGGGAAAAAAAAAATTCACACCTTTAGAGAGACAAAACAATACACACCTTTAGAGTGACAAAACAATACACACCTTTAGAGTGACGAAAACAAACGAAACAACAATCTATTATTCGATACGTTCTGTGAAAAATGGAAGTCAAATTATTGTTCTTTTAACTTTCTCTCTATTATATACAGGCGCTCTAGTGCTACGGCTGTCCTAGTGAATAGGCAATCATCTGTAGTCTCAGATTGCTCGAGAGCATTGCGCCTGATGGATATATTTCACGAAGGGTTAAGTCGGAACATGATTGTCGTTCTGATGTACCATTTTCATATCTACATTGTATTCTGACGACAGGAACAAACAGTCGATGCGTCATTATTCGTGAATAAACTTAAAATAGAATATAACTCGTGTTTGACACACACAGAAATGAGATGAAACAATATAAGTTGTTCATCAAAAGCAATGAGTGTTGAGTGGGTTGAGCACCAACCGCCCACCCCTTCTTTCTACCTAAGAAGGAAAAGAAGAAAACTAGTTACCTGCGCGCCACTTCCACTGAATGACACAGTTCGTACAGCTGACGCCCGGGGGTAGTTCCAGCAGTAGGTCAATAAACACATTAGAGTCGGGGGCGTCTATGTGGTACTTGGTACCTAGTCCCACGATCCTCAACAGGTATTGGTCAAAACACTGCTGTGTCACACGTAATTGACCGTTGTTGTTTGGACATAATCGAAATTCAAAGTAGCCTTTATGGTTACTGGTCAGTTGGACCGTGACATTGATGGTCTGACCAGATGCGTACTGTCTCGTGATCATTCCTATGGAGTATTTCCCGCCAGCCTCGTTTTCGCGAGGACCCTGCCAGGGGTCGCCACATGGCCCGCATCGTCCGCCTTGACGCATCATATTCTAAAATAAAACAGAACTTGCATGAGTAGGGAACTATCAATCATGGATTATTAGTAATAAGAGCTTACAATTATGTCCTCAGAATTCAACATATATTTGTCTGACTCCAAGACCATATGCAGACAAGTGTTTGAATATATCGGGCCCTCCCGCCTTAAAGTAAAATAACAAATTCTAAAGACCTACTATAATTAATGTTTTAGCAAATGTTGTTATGGTCCTATAACACACATTGCTATTGATGCCAATCTAATAGAGCCCTGTAAAGTTTGTCAACAATAGACATTTGTTTTATAAGACCATAACAATATCTGCTAAAATGTTCATTATTTATATTTTTATTTTGATAGAGTAGTTATGCTTTATTTAGTTATTTTGAACCATTCATTGAACAGTATATAAAGTGTTGACAACGATGAAATTGATGACGTTAAAATAGCAAATGTTGTCATAACCTTCATAACGACACTTGGCTTCTCAATGCATTTCAATGGAAGGATGCAGAGCAAATGTAAATATATGCTTATAAAACACATACCGATCTGTAATCCCAGTAGATGTTTGGAGTTGGTACACCTGTGGCGGTACAGGTCAAGCTCGAGTGTGTTCCGAACAGCACAGTCTTGGTAACGGGCTTTGTTATGAAGGACGGACTCACTTTACAGGGATCAAAGAACATTGATATAAAGAGAAATATCCCACCAAACAGGAACAAGCGCATCAATGTCAGCAAATCTCTTAAATTTCATAATGTTAAATGTACATGGATAGGTAAGCAAAACTCTCATGTTCCAGTTACTTAGAAAATAAGTCTGACGGATTTGGCATATTTTACCGATTTACGTTGAGGGCACAAATGTTTTGAGTGCGGTTGTATGTGAATATGAACATATAGTTCAATAGTTTAACCATCTGATGGCGATGTCACAATCATGATGCTACCAAAGTCATATCAGCTTTGAAAGCATATGGTTGATGATTGACGTCACCATCATTACTACGTCATTAACACTAATCATAAAACTTTTAGTTTTATTTTACTTAAGTAGTTACAAACTGGCGTTTACTCTCGCAGAAAAATGAATTGCATTATCCTTCGTTGTACAAATGATAATACTTATGTTGTACATATTCAAATATTTTTTCTCTGTAAAGGAGGCTTTCAAGAATTGAAGAATGTGTAATTAATGTTCTTCATAATGGCCATTTTTCAAACAAATAGCGCTCAACAAACGATGCTCACGCATTAATAAAAATCTCCTTAACCAGATGTCGAATGAATATGAAATTTCAATTTTGCATACTGCAATTCTCCAAGATTACGAATATTACAAATAATTCCTAAATCCCTGATGAGGCCGAAAATGACCCTGAACGCCCCTAGTCCTTTGTAATTTTGAATCTCATGAGTGTTTTTTTTATTTGCTTAAAATTTTGCTTCCTGGGGACAACCGAGGTGATACATGCGTAAATGCAATGGTCCTTAAAGATCAGATGATACCTAATTTAAGCTTTATCTGTTTTACAACAATTATGAAACAAGTTTTTACAACGTATATAAATCACTCTTGTTGACCGGGATATAAGCGCGCTGGGGGGTCTTAATGAGGGAGGAAACCGTAGTTCCCAGAGAAAACTAACGTGATCGGGCAGGTGAACCCATACTTGTTCACGTCCGATCGGGGAATCGAACCCCGGTCGCCTTGACGAAAGGCGAGTGCGATATCCACTGAGCCACCCGACCATCCAATGATAAGTATTGTGGGTGTCAATGGCCACATTTTCATGACAGCAGAAAATTAACACAAACATGTCTAAAGGAGTAGAGGCGTTAAGGCTCATTTCCGGCCTCATCAAGGCTTTGTCATTAGTTGCTTTATTCGTAATCTGAGATAAATGAACGACACAGATATTAAATTTCAAAATCATTCGACATCTATTAAAGAAGATATGGCAAAACAAAGAAAGATATAAACCTGTAATTTTCACAATAACAGGCATTAACATCGTCTACTGTGCGCTATTTACGTTGATAATTGGCCATTTCGAAGCAAATTAACAAAACACTTTTCATTTTTTGAAAGCCTCCGCATGCAACAACCAAATAAATATATCTGTTTATATGTCTGGTGTTTGTAAAAGAAACGTGTTAATAAATATCAGTTGAATATTTTTACTTTTTATGACCCATGACAATGTTCACGCTACATGAACAATTTCTACTTACTTCCAATCACTGTGATTTGAAATTCAACCGTATCACTTCCGTCTATGTTATGTGCGTTACAAAGGTATTTGCCGCTGTTTTCATTTGTGGCTGCAGTGACTATAATTTGAGTTTCTGTCATGAGCACATTTCGAGGCAGTGCTGCTTTCTGAATTTGAAGATGTTAAAATTTATAGTTTTACACAGACGAAAACACAAACCATCTTATGTATTTCAGGATATGTCAACGCTCTTCCTATATATATTTTTAGAAAAAGTATATTGATTTTGCGCATTATGTATTAAAGTACTTTCACATTTGACATTGGCATACCTTTAGTTTTAGGTCAATTCTTTCGACACCCGATTACGAAGGCAAATAAGTATCATAGATTATCTTCTTTGCTCAAAGCTAATTTCCATCAATTCAAATATGTAAATAAGTCAAATTAGCATGCGTGTTTTACATACATTATACAAGCAGGAAATGCTAGGCGTTGGATCCCCTGTGGCGCTATACTGAATCGTGACGTCATTTCCGTACAAAGCGGAAGTGATTAATGGTGAAACCGATATTTGCGGTGGAACATGCACATGCGCTGTACAAAATAAATAAATATATACATAGATAAAAGTACAAAATGGCACGTATATAGAAAATAGCGAAACGAAAACCACACACCAAACTTTCATCAGTGTGAAATATACAACAACATATTTAACTTTTACTATAAAAGAAAAACAACCGCGGTAGAAAACACAATAAACAGTAAAAGTGAGCGGAGGCTTACAGAAATATACCCCCAGCATAAGTTGCCCATGACCTGTGACCTTTTAGCGTTGACCGATGACAACCGTAATCTAATCAGGTGAAGAACTTAACGTTACCAGAATAAAGTGTAAATGATCATAATGTGTTGGGTTTATGAATTACATTGCATCATGCAAACACGCTTTTTACTTTAAAAGTTGCCAAGTGTTAACCTTGACATTGTCCTTTGACCCTTTAACCTTGACCGACGACCACGAAATCAAATCAGTTGCAGAACTCGATATTGTCATACTAATTATAATATAAACTAGAAAATGTCTGTAAGACATGAATGCCCCCTATATAGCAACCGTAACCGTAATTACTGAATTTATGAAATACATCCAATCCTTCAAAACCGAAACTTATTACAGCGGGCGAGGATAACGATAATCTGGCCCATGTTGTTCTCATGCTGATGTCTCCTGACACTAGCAAGCAATAATCCAAACACGAAATATCACAAATAATTTAGTGTGAGAAACCATGACAGACGTCATGAGGCATTGGTGTGGGATGTGAGGTGCTCACTCCCGCGGAGCACTTAAATACAATATAACATAATCGTAAGGACATGTACAGTGAGGGAATATACAATGTGCGTATCAGTTAACCGTGTTATTCAAATACATGATAAAGGCTAAAATTGTTTTGAGCACAAACTAAAATTGAAAATGTATTTCTAGAGCTTTCAAAAACGCCTGTTTCCTTTGTCAAAAAAAGAGTACTCAAAACAAATTTAGCCTTTATTATTCATACCAAACTGATGAATCTTATTCCAAACGTCACATCATATTATGGAGCTCGTATGACGTCTACCAAACTCCAAGGGCTGTGCCGATTGTTTTTGTTTATATGCAAATTTAACATTTAAACGAAAGAAAAAACAATGTTGAAGCAAAACAGAAACCTACCATTGAGCACATTGAGAGTAGCGTCCTTAGTTGCGGTTCCGTATGCGTTAGAAGCCGTACAAGCGTATGTACCACTGTGTAACTCGAAGGCATAGTCTATTGTCAGGTGGGAGTCGTGCAGGGACACGCCGGGGATGAGTTTTAGGCTTGCTTCATCAATGGCAACGCCGTTTGCTTTCTACATTAAAACAGAACAGCAGAAATAATCGACAAATGTAGGGATAGTTGTTCAGACACGTATACTAGGTAGATATACTATTGTTTACGTTTTATTTACAACATTATATATGGATATACAATGCTGTTATTTCAAACACGGTATTCAAATGTAGGAGATATTTTGAATAACGAAACACGTTGTCCTTGGCAGCATTCAAGGTAATATGCAACTGCGCATTTTCGTCAGGGGAGAGAGGATGCAGGCTGGAAATGAAGATAGAACACATACGGAGGGAATGTACGAAAAAGACGTTAAATGAATATTAGGAAGAAGGAAGAAGAGAAGAAATGTCGGTATTAGATTGCTTAATTAAATCAATTAATTGGGGAAGGAATGAAGATGCATCGGAAGATAGAGGGTCAGAAAGGAAATGAGATAAGAAAGAAACTTAGCTAAAAAAGACAAAGATATCTACAGAGCAAATGGTCATATGTGAAGGAAAGTGAGAAGGAAAAAGTACCTAATGAAAAAAACAGAAAAGGATGCTTAATTTAAATGTCATAACGAATTATAGAAAGCTTCGAAAAATACAGCGGTGGACTTTTGGAAGGAAAAAAAGGAAATAAAATATGTATTGTCAGAATAAGAAAATGAACGAATGTCAAAAAAAGAACATAAACGAATGTCAGAAGAAGAAAATGAACGAATAACAAAAGAAAATAATTATCATGATATTCAGATTCCAGATAAATTTGGTCCCATTTATTTCCCTACCGAATTCCAGCTCCATGAAATGGTCGGAGTCGGGTTTCCAGAGGCCATACACACCATATGGACACTTTCTCCGTGAGTGACATTTCCTCCAACTGGTCCTTCCGTTATAGATGGAGAAACTTGACGTCGGAAACAAATGAAAAAAGAAAAGGATGAAACAAACAAGTTTAGCCACATGCATGACTGTGTCAACTATGCAAAGAATATTTCAACTGAATGCATTGTTCTGCCAACTGTGCTGGTAAAGGGGTAGTAGAGATAAACGAATCATCAACAGTGATCTGAGTGTTAAAAAATCAAAGGGCCAGACTGGGATTCGAACCCTGGACTTCGGAGTCGGTTTAATCTATTGAGTTACCTGGGCAACGGAAGTGGCCTGTACAAACTGTACTACAGTTATATATAACCGGAAGTTAAGGAGAGGTAACTGTATGTAGGAAAAAACACTTAGGACTAAAGTTAATTCCGAACTGTATATTTCTAAACCTTTTGTTCAGGTTGGTTAGTATGGATTATGAAAAATGTCTTGTTACATCATTAATACGTCGTGGATCTATGCGTCGCTTCGATGACTAGTACGGTATTAACTCTGTCACCTTCATCAGACAAATGACCAGTGAAGCGGATGCACACAAAGGTGTAAAATGAGTTGTCCATCAATTCGAT
>JAUMHH010225819.1:0-11933 GCA_032359455.1 Chlamys rubida
TAACCAACTCTGAGTTCTAATTTAGTCCTTGTGTCTAACCAACTCTGAGTTCTAATTTAGTCCTTGTGTCTAACCAACTCTGAGTTCTAATTTAGTCCTTGTGTCTAACCAATTTTGACTTATAATTTAGTCCTTGTGTCTAACCAACATTGAGTTCTAATTTAGTCCTTGTGTCTAACCAACTCTGAGTTCTAATTTAGTCCTTGTGTCTAACCAAATCTGAGTTCTGATTTAGTCCTTGTGTCTAACCAACATTGAGTTCTAATTTAGTCCTTGTGTCTAACCAATTTTGAGTTATAATTTAGTCCTTGTGTCTAACCAACATTGAGTTCTAATTTAGTCCTGGTGTCTAACCAACTTTGAGTTCTAATTTAGTCCTTGTGTCTAACCAACTCTGAGTTCTAATTTAGTCCTCGTGTCGAACCGACGTATTGGGGTGGGCAATAATATTGCAATAATTGCCTATTAGGAAATGATTTTAAAATGGCAATAGCACGCTATATACATTACAACCTGTTTGTTTTTTAAGCACATTTATTACAGATTTTACAGATATGTGAATATTTAATCAATAATATCCAAATTAAGCTTGCTTGTTGAGTGATAATTTCCAAATCATGGAAACATGCTGAGATGCTCACTTGTCAATTTCTACATAAAATTGTTACATTTTACTCATGTTCTAGGAATACAAATTATTGTAGTCTATTGCAATCTTCCCTGAATATCTGTCAATTTTCAGATGCTATGATTAATATAGGAAATCAACATCATTGTACCCCTTAAATTAATTTAATGATGCGTCTCCAGCGATATTTCTATTGAAATATATTGAAATATATACATCAGAATATAATTATATAATAATAAAAATTCGAGGTTTTTATATACCGCTTTATCACAACCTAGTTCGAAGGTCGTCTAGCTCAAAGCGGTTCAAAAACATTATATCCTTTTATAACTTACTATCAGCACTGTGGTGGATTTCTGCAGATGTAAGCAAAAACCTAAGCAGAATCAAGCAGGAATAACTGTCCATGTTCATGTTGAAAGTCTGTTTGCGGTCTGGTCAGAGTCAGTCTGGAATAGGCTTGGCATATATATATATATCATTATCACACCTACGTTACTGATGTACAGATTGATGGAATAAGATCACGTGATCAGCACAGTTCTTAGAAAATCGAAACGCGTCATACAACAGATTTGTTTTTCATGAACTGAAATTTAAAGATAAACTTACCTATTAAAACAATTCCATCCAAATGTTAGTTGTTATTATAAATGATAATATGCGTTTTTGCACAATACGCCGGAAGATACATGGATAAAAACGCATGCACCATTAATTATACAAACACGTGTGGTAGTGACGTCCTGTCATTAATAAAAATTACGTGGTCAAGTTGTAATACAAAAATAACGTAGATTGCATTAAAAACGCTTAATGATCATCATACAAATATTTTCTGACTTTAAATGATGGTCTTGTCATAGAAAACCAGATTATGTAGCATATAGTTTAAAATTGGTTCATTCGGTATAATAAACATGTATTTACTCTTATTTCTGACTGTTTTTATTGAAATATCTAAAAACAGTTTTAGTTATCAAGATGCAGTTTTCCACCGAGATATATCTCTGATGTTGTTATTCAATTATTGGTTTAAAAACAAATTCTCAATGAGTTACATGAAAGTTGAAAATTGTCTGCTATGAAAATAATGTCGAATTATAAAATATGTATTTAACACCCAAACTGAGGTAAGGGGGAATAAAGAAATCGCTTTGTTAGAGTGTCCGGGGATGCAATTTTAACATTTTTTCTTCTGCATGCATGAGGTCTTTTGTGGTTATTCTTGTTTTGTTTGTTAGAACCTACAAGTCGAAATATCCCCACAAGGCAAGTACTTGTGAGGTATTCACACGTATGCGTAGTAAGTTGAAAGCATGCAGAAAGATAACAGATCACGGACGAAAGGCTAATCAATCAGTCCACCATCTGGAGGACTAAAACGGTCTATCCTGTATGCTTGTGATACTATTTTACATCATTTGTTTTAACATTTATTCCAAGCCTCAGTCAGCATATGGTCCACAAAGCATGCGTTGTCCACCTGGATATCTAAACAACCATGGCAAAATATTTTCATTGAAGGTAGTATTGCAAATATTTCCAAATTTGTTTTTGCTCAAGTCTCCCCGATGTCGATCATGCTCCGTAGAAACACCGGTTCAGATATGCATGTATGTGGATATAGTTATAGGATTGGAGCTCCATATCTTCATGACCTGGGAGTAAGTCCCAAGGGGCTGGTGCAGGCCCGAGGACAAATCCTTGTTGCATATTTCTACTCTTCATGCCATGCCAGCATTTATAAATGCGTGTATATACGATAGCGATCTTAACCAATTACCAAAAGACAAAGACAAATGTTGAACTACAATTAATGTACTTGTCTACATATCATACCCATGTAACATGGTTCTTGGCCTTATGGTTCTTTAGGAAGTGTTGCTTGAAATATTTTATATTTGACCCCTCTGATCTTGATCAAGGTCTTTTAAGAAGAAAAAATATTATAGCACTCCATCCCAGGTGCCTAATGGAAAAATATCAGGAGCCCGGATATTATGAAACTCAAAAAGGAGCTTCTTAAAGCTTTTTACCCATTAAAGCCCATGCATGATGGTAACCTTTGACCCCAGACATTTTTCAAAGTTGACTTTCAAGTTGACCTAAATGTAGGTCAAGGTCATTTATATGAGGAAACTTTAAAGCACTTCATCCATACATACAGGCCAAATATCAGGACCCTTTCTCTTTCAGTTTTCAAGAGTAGCCAGTGAAAGGAAATTCTGAAGGACAAACAGACAATGGTATGCTCCACCATACCATATCTCACATGCACTTCATGACACCATAAACCTAGTACTTAAACTCTTTCTAAAGTTAATAAGCTTATTTGAGGTATATTTGAGAAAGATGTACATAACTAAATGTTCAGTAAGCATCTCAGGATATTGTATATTTGAAAGACTTAACTTAATGTTTTACACAGAATAAAGAGTTCACAGGCAAAAATACTTCCTATTAGTGATATTGTCTGTGGCACACCCTAAAATCAGGTGCCTAAGACCCCTTTTGCATATCTGGTTCAACCGGTTTGTCTGTTTTCAAATGTAACATTTTCGGGTATAAATCCTGGCGGACCTGCCAATGTTTATGCAGGCCTTGCAAAGCTTTGTCATGGCCCGACTAAAAAGCAGCATCAGATTACTAGGTCCGACCTTATTTCACTAGCAAACAACTGGTCCAACCGTTTGGATTGTGATAACGAATGCGTCTCTAGTGTCATTACTAGATTGAGAAAGGGGAAGTAACCCTGATCAATGATTATACATAGTCTTAATTATGTAAAAGTTGCAAAAATACAAAGATAATTTCAAAAATCACTTTATTATCTGATACAAACAACTTTCATATATCACAGTCTGCTTTAATTTTAACAATAATTGTCACTGTAACATAAGAATTAAAGGTACTAACCAAATCATTATATGTTTGTATACTTTTCATGTTTCCTGAGCTCAAAGATTGGAGAAATCTACAAATAACAAATCTGAATATATATAGGTTTGGGTATGAAGTTCTATCTATATAAAAAAAAAAGCAATACAACGCCATATGGTGTGTTTTTTTATAATTAAATGAATAGCCTGAATGTATATAACATTCTAAATATTCATATTTTCAATTTAAATTTTACACAAACAGTATACACTAATGATAACTGATCCAATGCGACCAAAGGCTCCCAAGTGTCAAAATTACCAATGTTTTAGACTTTGTACACATAAAACAGAATTCGAATTATCTAGACTTCCAGACAAAACAAAATAGGTTACAACATCAAGTTGTATCAATAGGAATGTCTCAATTTTTTTAACAGGAATGTCATAGGGTGAGTCGTCTTCAACAAACACAGTGTATGTATGCAAATTTCAACTGAAAAGATTCCAAAGCATATCTTTCACAAGAATTTTTTTTTAATTTTAAGAAATTTTGATCCTTAGCTCTCATCAAGCCACTGATAGCATAAATTACAAGAACTACTCTCTCAACAAGTAATCAAGAGGTGTTGTATGCTGTTCATATGTATAATGTTTGTTGATAGACTTGTTTCACCCAATAGTACTCTACCTAAGTGTGATAGTGTACTGACCGCGGACACACAACAAGTGATCAAGAGGTGTTGTATACTCTTCGTATGTATAATGTTTGTTGATAGACTTGTTTCACCCAATAGTACACTACCTAAGTGTGATGGTGTACTGACCGCGGACACACAACCAAACTTGCTACGATATATAGTTTATCTACGTAATAACACAACTACAGAACTAGCGATTAAATGATTCTGCAACAAACACACATGAACATAGTCTGGAATGTAAATACAAACTGATTATAGCACCATTGGTTTTAAACTGTGTAATACTGTAATCCTGGATTAAATAATGAGGGGATTTAGCGGTAGAGATCGAGGCTGAATAAGCTGTGGTCAAAATAATGTAACGTGGGATCCCATGAGGTGGGGATGGGGGGAGAAATATAGGGTTGGAGGCTAGGGGTGAAGGCAGGTTGCATGAAGACTATTTTATTCTTCATAAAACAAGCCATACAGGTTTGAGCCTTGTTTAAGTTCCTTTCCTTGTGTGTAATTGGGTATAATATAGGTTCAGCTTGGAGGCCAGTAGTTTTAATCTAAATCCACGATAGAATTACAAATAGAGTTTTTTGGGGAAATATTTTTTTTCTGTTGTAATGGTATTGTACTGGCAAGAAACGAGACCATACACAAACAAATATATCATTTTTAACACATCCTTTCAGCTATGAAGAAACATTGGTCTATAGATGTGATTTCTTATGCAGCAGTTTCTTCCTCTGGTTGTAGTCGTTGGAGGAGGTGAGCCATTCTCCCCCGTCCGCTATGATGACTGTCCCTGTAACCAGCTGAGCAGCGTCACTGACCACGTAAAGGACAGTGTTACCGATGTCCTCACGAGTTCCCATTCTTTGTATCGGTATACTCTGCACATAGCCATCAGATATATTCCTACCACCTGTAACATATAACATAAATCATTGCTTCAATCAAAAATGTTTAGACAAACACAACTCATCCTCATTAGATGTGACTTTTATGAAACAAGTTTTAGCATGTTTCATAAAATCTGATGTTATTGGAATGACTCAAGTGGGTTGGAGACACAACTTTCCTGTTAAGTTGAAAGTCAGATGTTAAAAGGAGCCGAAACATGTTAACACAATGCCTGAATAAATCATCTATACGCAAGATTCTGCCGTGTTGTCTACGCTCCGTTTCAATTCATTGATGAGTTATGGGAATGAGTTTTGAGATTTTTATCACATTCTCAACCAAATCATGCTAAATTGCACAATTTGTGATTATTTTACAGGAAAAAATAAATGAAAAAACACCATTAGTTTTTCTAATGCTGTGAACTTGTGATACATGTATTATTATTTCACGCTTGTATTGTTCCTTGTGATGTCACAATGACTGAAAGCAAATGTTTCAAATCAGAAATTTTATGTGCTGGTTTTATTCCTGCAGCCATGATTAGATCTTTTTATGTAGGATGTTGGTACCTGACACATTTTTGCAAAGTATTAATTTTAAGAATAATATCTCTCAGAAAATTCAGTACTGTATATCGGGAAACTTACGCTGCAGTTCAATTAGCACCTTTTCACCCTTTGTAATGAAGGCAAATTTATCATTACAGCAAACACAAGGGCAAAACTAATACCGAGTGAATATGTATTTTGACGAGGTAGGGCAAAAGTTTGACTGGGAAAAAGTATCCTGGTATAGAGTATGTATTTTAACTCACTTCCATATGCCATGCAACAAAATCAGTAATGTTGAATCAAATTTTGCTTGCGATAAAAATTTTTTAAAACAACTAAATTGTAAAATAAGAGATTCACTTTCACTATTTCAGACAGAGCTACAATGTTCCTTTATTTTGTACAGCTCTGGTTTGCCATAGTTTGCCCTATTGTGCCGAAACCCTCTGCTGCACACACTTAGTTGTGTCCAAATTGTCCACTGTTGCTTCAGACCAAACTTTATAAACAAGAGGCCACGAGGGCCTGTAATGCTCACCAGGAGATTTGAGCAATCATGGTAAAATATTCTCAATACACTGTAAAAGTAATTTTGGAAATATTTCCATATATTGAGTCTCCATAGTTTAGGAATGTTCCAGACTAAATGAATTTTATACTACTCTATCCCAGCATGCTACTGGTCATATATCATCATCAAGTGCCTCCTGGTAATGCAGAAGAATTTGTTTAAATGTTTTAACATATTTGACATCTTTGACCTTGAAAGTAGGTCAAGGTCATATATTTGAGGAAAGTGTATAGCACTCCATCCAAGTTATCTACTGGCCAAATATCATTATTCTAGGCCTTTTGGTTATTCAGAAGAAGTTGTGAAAAGGATTTAACACATTTGGCGCTTGTGATCTTGAAAGTAGGTCAAGGTAATTTATTCTAAGACACTTTATAGCACATTATGCCAGGTACCTACTTGTCAAATATCATTACTCTAGGCCTCCTGGTTATTCAAAAGAACTTTTTAAAAGGTTTTTACATGTTTGACCCCTGTGACCCTGAAAGTAGGTCAAGGTCATTTATATGAGGAACATTTATTGCACTCTGTCCAAGGTACCTACTGGCTAAATATCATGGCCCTAGATCCTCCAGTTCTTAAGAAGAAGTCTTTCAAAGAAAAAGTTGATGGCCAATGGACTACACACCATACCATAATCTCATCTGGCACTTCATGCTGATCAGCCCTTCAGCTTATAACAATGCCAAGTTATAAGCTAAAATAATGCAATGTAAAGAATGATGGACTGTAATAAAACTTTTACCCTTCCCCGGTAAAATCTATTTTCATGCAGTGTAAGATTTGCCCTTTACATTGAATTACTATTTTCACTCTGCCGTTTACAAATGTTTGCAGTAATGACAAATTCATCTCGTTACAGAGGTGAACATTAAACTACAGTAAAAATTCCTTGGTATACTGTAGGTAATATATACAGCTTAAAAATATACAGTCTAGTCTTTCATGTTCATGAAGAACTATCTAAAAAAAGTGGCACTAGTGTTTTAGGAGGCTGAGAAGTCTTTCTTACCTAGACGTCTCATACCCTCCGTGTCTGAAATTGGTCCTGGTGCCACACACATGACCCTCACTCCGTCCATCCCCCACTCCACAGCCATGTGCTTGGTCATTGCCTCTGGTAAGATAAATATCATATGTTGAAAAATAAATATATGCTTTAAACTAGGTAGGTATGAGACTGTGATGAACAAATAGTGCATTTAAATGAATCCATCTTAAGTGAAAATAAAGACATAGACACCAAGTATTATTTGAAAAACTAAAACTTTCACTGTACAAACTAGTCCATCTGTGACCCCATTATTTGTCTGACCCCTACCCATATTTGGTCCTAACAAAGTTAAATCTCAACCCTTGTACAATCCTCATACAGGTTTACCCGTACCCTCGGTTGACCCTGAAAATTGTCTGACCTTTGCCTTTGTTTGACCTTTCAAATTGTTTGTACCCAATCATTGTTTGATCTTTACAACTGTCTGACCATTAAAGTTGTTTGATCCTTACAATTGTTTCAACCTTACCCTCATTTGACCCTTGTTTAACTCTAACAATCATTTGACACTAACAATCATTTGAACCAAACTTCTGACTCCTATCCTTGCATAACCCCCAAAGTCCTTTCTTTGACTATTACCCTACCTTCACTCCTTACCTTCAATGTCTGATCCCCTTTATTTGATTGGTCCCTTTGTTTACTTGACCACTACACTTGCTTGACCGTTGATATGCTGACTTACCTATGGCGGCCTTAGCTGACCCAGCATGAGCCTGGAGTGTTGTTCCGCGGGTCTGTAGTGTGGTTGTGATGTTAATCATTACTCCACCATGATCCTACAAAAAAAGAAAAAACATCATCAACTTTTATCGGGTTCATTTCCAGTCAGTCCTTACATAACAAAGACCATCTGATAAAATAAGTACCGGTAGGTGCTTGGAAGAAAGCTAAGAAATTAATTTTCCTGAATTACTGTATTTACCCACCAATAAGCCCATGCCTGGTAATAAGCCCACTCCTATCTACTTGAGTTCAGTAAATAGATCAATAAATGCTGTTTCATTGTCCTGAAATGAGCCCATACCATTCTTTGAGTAATGAGTGTAACATACACACAGGTGATTGCACCTTACAAATTCGGTAATAGATACAGTATGGTAATAGATACAGTATGGTAATAGATACAGTATGGACATAGATACAGTATGGTAATAGATACAGTATGGTAATAGATACAGTATGGTAATAGATAGTGTGGTAATAGATACAGTATGGTAATAGATACAGTATGGTAATAGATAGATACAGTATGGTAATAGATACAGTATGGTAATAGATACAGTATACCAAAATGAATTACACTGCATCATACAGCTGTCTCGTCCTTCTAGGACTCATCGGTAATAGTAGGGGCCAAAGAGTTGGAAATCAGAATCGTCTAAACTACTGTTGAAGCATGGGGGCAGGTGCATAAAACCCCTTACCGGTAATTCATTGAATTTATTCATAACTTTAGAGGACTCATGTTTGGTTAAGTTTCTGATAAAGTCTACAAACCTTCATGTATTTCTCGTAGATGACCTTGCTGACATTAAACGTGCCGTGAGCATCAATTTCCATCACAGTTTTGAAAGCATTAAAGGACAGTCCAGTTATAGGTGACAGAAAATTACCAGCGGCACCTAGAATGACAGAAAACAAAGACAATATTACAAAATCAACTGTTAAAGCACTCTGACGGAAAATTGTTAAATTTCTTAATACTGAAAATATTTTAATTTATTGTAATAATGATAATCTTTATTTACCGTAAGCTCGTGTACATTGTCAACAACAAACATAAGCTCTGTAGAGCTTTTATTGCAACACTGCTAACGTTTTTGTGGTGGAGGAAAATCCATGGGGGAAAACCACCTTGTCCTAGGAGGGGTAATAACTAACCCTTTCAGACATCACTCTGTTTTTCCTCCAATGCTGGAGATCAAACCCAAATTCTTGGGAGGGTGAGTAGTCTGAAGCTCTTGTGCTTGATTGCACACAGTAGAAATGACTGCGTGTTAGCAATCAAGGCTACCAAGGCACCTGAAAATAATTGTAACTTTTTTTTCCATTTGTTTTCACTTGAGAAGGCATTACTGTTTGATTGTTCAAAACAAATCATTTTTTTCATTGATTATACCCACCATTTCAGCCAGGAGAAATGAAATTGGGTCAAATTTTTATTTTTGATTAATAGGAATTCAAATGTAGCCCCTTTTCATACTTTTCATGAAAACATATTACTGTAAGCAAGTTTGAAAGCATAATATTTATCACTGAACTGACAAATATGAACAAAGGGCCATAACTCTGAACTAAAGTACAAATGTATGACCCCTGATTTAAGTATTTGACATCCTTCCATCACAAGGGATATCTGCAAAAGTTTTTGGTCAATTCCAGGTGACAAAATATATGAGAATGCATCGGGCAAAGTGACCTGTGGTGAACGAAGGGGCATAACTCTGACAATAGTTGGACACTAGACTCAATTTCAGTACACGACACTTTGCCATCCAAAGAGGTGTCAGTAAGGCTGCAATGATACGCAAACCTCACCAAACGATACATATCGTGGTATGATGCTTACGATAGGATACGTATCACAATACAAACATCGGCTTAAAAGGTCGACTTCATAAAGATTGAGTGCAGGATTTTATCAAGTTTTGTCATAGACTTAAATAGTCAATACTATAGTAATATTGTTTTGTATAATTTGTAGTACTTTTGGGTATGACTGCACAGTGGACCACATCTGAACTGAAGGATTCAAAAAATATCAGTCCACTTCTTTAAGAGTTTGATAAATATTAATTGATAATTTAAGTACTATTAGTGTATTGCAATACAGACAAACAAACAAATTGATACCATACACAAGAAAGTATCGCGATACGATATAAAACGATAAATCGTTGCAGCCCTTGGACTGAATGACAGACAGACAGACAGACAAAAGGAGAAAGGCAAAACAAAGTCCCCTCTTGTAGTAACAGTGCAAAACGAAAACTTCAACATTACACAAATAGCTTCAGCAAGTGACACTACATATTTGATATTTTTGAAATCATGAAAAACCACAATACCATTTACATTGAAAAGATTTGTACAAACCGTTAACTAGGTAGTCTACTCTGCCAAACTCTGTAAGTGCTGATTCTACAGCCTTTATAATGGTTTCCGGCTGCAAACAAATTATCAAAAGCAGGTTAATATGAAAACTTGTACAATATCATCAATATTCTGTCAAAAAGAAAAGGAAAGTAATATTTTTTTCTAAAATATATAGATACCCATTAAGTTTTAGAAACAAAAATCTAACATCTTCAACACTTCTGAAAATAAGGAAAGTTTCATAGTTCAAAATGGTGTGGAAAATAATATTTCAAGACCCTATAAAAATCTTTTCATTTCCTTGGTACAAAAAGAATTGGAGATGAGACTGATGGTGTTAAAGATGTAAGATATAAGTTTTCTGACAGAGAGAGAGAGAGAGAAAAGCTCAAATTAACTTGAAAAGCTGTAAACAATAACAAATACAGTTATACCAGAGACATATATTAATATACACTGAATGGATATTAGGCATAATATTACCAAAAATATCTAATGATATTTCAGCAAGACTTGGCGAATATCAACAAGAAGAACATTATAAAGTTTGACTGTGATACAAACCTTCCTGACATCCATCTGTACGGGGACACATCTCCGACCTGTGGCCTTGGACAACGTCTCCGCAGATTCCTTCAATTTGTCCATCCTGCGACTACATATTACTGTATCACACTGATGTCTGAAATATCAAAACCCAGGCTGAATGTCTTAACAGGCTACAGCTGACAAATGTAACTAAAAATGTCTTAACTTATCTTTAGGGTGTCTTCATTCTTTCATAGTTATTTAATACATGAACAATTGTTTAGTCAATAAATATAATACACAGAATTTCGACAAACTTTTATCAAGTATTAGCTTAATATATTATTTACAGCAGTAGGTTATCAACTTACCTCATGAAAACTTCTGCAATAGTGAAGCATATCCCTGTTCCTCCCCCTGTGATAAAAGCAACTTTTCCCCTGAAAAAAAAACAACATATAGATCATTAATAATTCTTCTGTGCTACTATAATCATGTACAACCATAACCCCCTACTGCTTCCGGCTCCCTCATTTAACTATATAATCACATAGCCACCCACTCAGGGATCACACACAATACCATCAACACATTACATATAGATATATCTTAATGTTTTTGTGATAGTAATGTTACTTTAAAATTATGTTTATTTATAAATTCAATGCACTGTCAAAAGATAAACCTCGGCACCTAGCTCTGCTCAGCATCCCTAGGAGTCTGAAGTTCTGTCAATAATTAATACAGCACAATACACAGGAGCTAGACACACTAATAGTATATATTTTTTTAATATGATGTGTGCATATACTTTTTTTTTTTATTTATTTTTTTTATTTTTCAAGATTTTCAAAACATGTACCATACAGAACATCACATCAACACACATCCACACATACAATACAATACAATGCAATAAACTTTATTTAACGTCGGATATTCAAGAACATTTAACATTAGCTATTAAAAGCTATTATTCCGACAAACATAAGTAAAAAGCGTCAATTCAAGAAATTACA
>JAUMHH010225841.1:0-11932 GCA_032359455.1 Chlamys rubida
GTTACTCTCACAAACCAATGACGTTACAATCAATACCTGCTCACAAGATAAGATAACTCTGCAATACGCAAAGATGGAATAGTCTTTTGGGGACTTGTCCGCATTATTCAAGCGTTAAGCTGCATCAATTTCATAATTCTATGGTCCTGTATAACTCAAGGGGTTGTTAAAAGGCCAACACCTACTAAATATCATTTGAGATCTTGTATATTTCTGTGAACGATTTGCTGTTGTAACCATGACTACATCTATGAACAGCAACTGTCTGGTGGACTCGTATGGAAACCAGTATCCCGAGAACCTGCATGAATACCTCCGGGAGTTACCTGGTGACACGTACGGGGCTGACCAACAGTGCAGACTGACCAACGGTCAAAACTCCTACGTCTGTCGGGTAAAGGACTACCGTAATGGTGCATAGTGTTTGTTGTGTTAGGCTCCGTTCTATAAATTACCGGAATATGAACGTGAAGACCAACCAATCAATCAATAAATCAATCAATCAAAAAGGCGTTCAACATGAAGCTGTCTGGTCACAGGATCTGGTTGCAATTAGTTACAAGATATGTTGGAAGTCCATCTAATGCTAACAAAACCCTGTGATCTGGTTATTCATCGTAGCTAATTTTGACTGAACTGAGAATTTCACCAATAGGCACTGATTGTGCTATACATTTACCAATACTAACAATATCACCTCAACTTATTTTGATCATTTCTGATTTCCAAATATATTTACAGATTAATGAAGAAAACGTTAATATATTTTTCAATTACGAGTTAAGTATCTTTCAACACATATATGTTTTATATAGTTCCTCTTATCGGAATCCTTTAAACGTACTCGTGTCTACAGGGGGAACCTTAACCACAGAATTGTCTGTAGATACCAATATAAGTACTAAAAGATTCATATTTCAAGGTACATTTACCCAGAACATTAATTATTTTGAATAAATGCCTCCTTATTATAACGTTCTGATTTCAGGACCTTATCATGGACTACTCGACTATTTGCCGCGGGATGCCATGCTTTGTTCCGGAAACTGGTGCATGCGCACTCCTGCTTCCGGCAGACGGTACCTTATGTGGAAACCATTCGGTATGCTTTATTTTATAAAACACAAACAAATTTTAACGCCTGAGTGAGAAATTATAATGTGTTACTGAATTTTGTTTTCCTCTTAAACTCAACTGAGACTAATATTGGCGGTTGTAAATCAACTGCATTCTGATATTCATTTTAAGAAAATTTTGTCTTAATCAGCCCATGCAGCCTCCCACTTTAACTCATTCACCACTGAAATATCATAATGAACTATTAGCACTTTTGAATTGGAAGAATCCAAATGTGTCTTCAGGGGTGAATGAGTTAATCACCCAAATCAAAATAACTCATCCGTTCGTCCTACTAAACAAAAATGCCCGGACATTTTCTATAACAGACTGATTTCAACGAAACTTTCCACGCATGACAAATTAATCATATAGCTGCCCAATCTATAATGAGTTTACTGTTTCGACTTTTTTCACCAATGTTGTCTGATTTTGCCATTTGAAGACATGACAAGACAACTAGTTCTTCTTAAATATCTCACCGATTTCAACGATATACTTATACAAAGTAGCCAACTTTTAAGTTTTGGGATTCAAGATGACTGTCTTTGCCTTTGATTGCTTCATACTTTTACGCCCTTAAATATGCTGTCAGATTGAATATCACGTCCAATGCTTAATTCATTTGCGGCTGCAGTGATAGTTAGGGGACATTGATAACGGGCCCAGGTACGGATAGAAATTGTTGGAACTGGACACTGCCGAACATATTTCTAATAGACATTTATATAATGACATGCTTACTTTTGTTTTCACCTTATAGCTGCATACTTTGGGTACATTATGTTCCATTGGTGTTTGGGTGAATGTATTTGTTCGCCTTTGATTAACAGTTCTAAGTTTGATTAAAATTCACTTGTAATTCATGATTTTGTCAGAAATGTAACCGAGGTGTGTGTGAAGCAGACCCAACAGCCGAGGCAGCTGTAGGTAGGTCATTATAATGTCAGATAACCCAGCACGAATCAAGCCGAAAATGATTGAAACTTACACCAACGTTGTTAACAACACAACATTAATAAACACTATTCGTCCATACCTATTTGGGTACATGTTTCACAAATCGTCCCTTGAATTAATTTATATTTTTTGTTAACTTAATTAAACGAAGCTTTTTAAAGTGAAAATTGCATGAAACTCAAGTCAAATAACTTCTGTTTATTAATAAGTCTCTTAGAAAGAAAATGTAATATGGGACTTTTGATATTATTAGAAGAATTTGACCACAAACTGATAGTGATTTTATACATGTATCAGTGTTGTCATTGCAACTGAATCTGTTTGTATCGTTGCCTAGGCAACTGTCACAGTAAATTGTAGCGTTACCTAGGCAACTGTCACGGTAAATTGTAGCGTTACCTAGGCAGCTGTCACAGTAAATTGTAGCGTTACCTAGGCAACTGTCACAGTAAATTGTAGCGTTACATAGGAAGCTGTCACAGAATGTAATTCGTAGCGTTACCTAGGAAACTGTGGCACTGCTTATATCAACTTTGGCGTTACCTAGGAGACCGTGTTACTGTCTGTAAATTGTAGCGTTGCTTAGGTAACCGTGCATTACTTCTTCTGTACATTGTATTACTACCTAGGTAACTGTGTGTTACGCATTCTGTACATTGTATTACTACCTAGGTAACTGTGTGTACATTGTATTACTACCTAGGTAACTGTGTGTACATTGTATTACTACCTAGGTAACTGTTTGTACATTGTATTACTACCTAGGTAACTGTGTGTACATGTACATTGTATTACTACCTAGGTAACTGTGTGTACATGTACATTGTATTACTACCTAGGTAACTGTGTGTACATTGTATTACTACCTAGGTAACTGTGTGTTCGGTGACCAGCCTGTGTTAACGTTTGGTAGAACGTGCGGTGAGATTGACCTTGAACCACACAACTGTTACCAGCAACCTCTGGAGCGAGCGTGCTGTGCCAAATGCAACAGACTAAGAACCAAAATCGCTAGTAAGTATGCACGTCCCAGTTTATTTCCAAATTATACAAATTTAAATCTAAATTGTGACAATGCAAATGAAGGTAACTTGCCATCGACTGAAGAATTTATTATAAAAGTTCGTATTTACAAAGTTAGATGATTTTTTGGAGGTGTTTGTATTTTACAGATTGTGAGTTCGGGGACAAGATCGGCACGTGTCGGGAGGAGAATTGTTACACGGAACAGGAGACATGTTGTGCCCTGTGTCGGGCCGATGAGGAAGAGACGACCACCGAAATGTACACTACCACGACCACTGAGGAGGAGACGACAACCACCACCACCACCACCATACCGACGACAACAACTACTGGTAAATACCTCTACTATAAATACAACCATCACATATCACCCCACCGACGACTATAACTACCACTACCATTACCACAATCACCACAACCACATATACCAACGACTATAACTAGTATCACCGCCGTCATCACCACTACAATCACAAACACCACCACATCCCACCATCAACACCACAAATACCGCCACCATATCATACCACTAACACCACAAATACCGCCACCACACCCAAGCACCAACACCACAAATACCGCAACCACATCAAACCACCACCACCACCACCAACACCAAAATCACCGCCACTACATCCCACCATCAACACCACAAATACCGCCACCATATCATACCACTAACACCACAAATACCTACACCACACCCAATCACCAACACCACAAATACTGCAACCACATCATACCACCAACACCACAAATACCGCAACCACATCCCACCACCGCCACCACAAATACCGCCACCACATCCCAACACTAACACAACAAATACCGCCACCACATCATACCACCAACACCACAAATAACACCACCACATCTCACCACCGCCACCACAAATACCGCCACCACACCCCAACACTAACACAACAAATACCGCCACCACATCATACCAGCAACACAAAAAATACTGCCACCACATCATACCACCAACACCATAAATACCGCAACCACATCCCATCACCAACACCACAAACACCGCCACAACATCCCACAATTAACACCACAAACACCGCCACAACATCCCACAATTAACACCACAAATACCACCACCACATCCCATCACCAACACCACAAACACCGCAATCACATCATAACATCAACCCCACAAACACTGCCACAACATCCCACCATAAACACCACAAATACCACCACAACATCCCATCAACAACACCACAAACACCGCCCCAACATCCCATCAACAACACCACAAACACCGTCACCACATCCCACCATTAACACCACAAATTCCGCCACCATATCCCAACAACACAAACACCGCCACTACATCCCAACACCAACACCACAAACACTGCCACCACATCCCAACACCAACACCACAAATACCGACACTACATCCCAACACCAACACCACAAATACCGACACTACATCCCACTACCAACACCACAAACACCGCCACCACATACCACCACCAACACCACAAACACCGCCACCATACCCCACCACCAACACAAATACCGCCACCATATCCAAACACCAACACCACCAACACCGCCACCACATACCACCACCAACACAACAAATACCGCCACCATATTCCACAATGAACACCACAAATACCGCCATAACATCCCATCAACAACACCGCAAATACCGCCACCATATCCCACTACCAACACCACAAACACCGCCACAACATCCCACCATTAACACCACAAATACCGCCACCACATCCCACCACAAACACCACAAATATCGCCACCACATTCCACCACCAACACCACAAATACCGCCACCACATCCCACCACCAACACCACAAACACTGCCACCACATCCCAACACCAACAACACAAACACCGCCACCACCAACACCACAAATACCGCCACTACATCCCACCACCAACACCACACATACCGCCATCATATCCCAACACCACAAACACCGCCACCACCAACACCACAAACACCGCCATCATATCCCAACACCACAAACACCGCCACCACATCCTAACACCAACACCAAAATTATGGCCACTACATCCCACCACCAACACCACAAACACCGCCACCACATCCCACCACCAACACCACACATACCGCCATCATATCCCAACACCACAAACATCGCCACCACCAACACCACAAACACCCCCACCACCAACACCACAAACACCGCCACCACATCCCAACACCAACACCACAAACACCGCCACCACATCCCAACACCAACACCAAAATTACGGCCACTACATCCCACCACCAACACCACAAACACCGCCACCACATCCCAACACCAACACCACAAATATCGCCACCACATCTCACCAACACATCAGCACTTTAGATCACCATGACAACGACCACAACCACAAGGGGGTTACTGTGTAAATCAAAGACGGCAGTACAGTGGGACAGGGATCCTAAAACCAAAACTAAACTGCGGTAACCACCATCACCAGGCAGCCCACTACATTCCCTTCATTTTCGTTCCTACATGCTTTTTTCTTTCCAATTCACTACACTTGCCAATGTTGTTTACCCTTTTAGGTTGGCGTACAGATCGTGTTTTTACACCAGTGTTTCCTTTTACTTCATGTGTCTCTGAGCCGGAAATTTTAACTTACAGTATTTTGAGAAATCCCTGCGTATTACGTAATTATGACCAATTTTGTGTGACGTAGCCGTTCAGAGTCCTCAAAAATGTTTTTCGATTTTAAATTTTACAAATATAAATGCCTCGTTTGGACTCTTTGTTTCCTATGGTGACACGGCTACTTTGAATTTTCAGAAGCTACAACGACAACAACAATAACAACAACAAAAGCGTCAACTACACCAACAACAACGGAGCAACCAAGGTATGTTATATTATTGTAATATTATTTATTCGGTATTAACGTTCACTTTACGGCACGTAAACACTTCCACTTTGTGTTCAGGTCCTGATAGTTTTTAACTTTAATGAGGTTGTCAATTGTTAAAACCAGATAATGTGCGTTAATGGGAACAAAACTAGACGTGTTACCATTAATATTATCTTTTCAGCACAACAACCACAACAGCAATGCCGACAACAATCACCTCGACAATTACAACTCCGGCCGCTACCACCTCGACAACCACCGCCCCAACAACCACCACTCCGACAACCGCTATCCCGACAACTACACCGCCCACAACACCTAGACCACGCCCAGATTGTAACAATATGTTCAATCTCCTTGGCAACTACCCATCGGCGTCCTATGGTTGGACATGGCTGGACAAGCTGTATTGTTTCGTTTCAAGGTCAAGGTTGCTGACCTTTGGGAGGGATACCTTCAGATCGCTGGGTGATTACGCACGTATTTACCAAAGGCGTTGGCAAAGGTCAAGGTCATATGGAAGACGTCGCTATGGCTACAGACGGAGGCACACGTTTGAATCATCGGGCGAAAAATAGATTTTACTGTAGAAACAATTTCGATGTTTAAAGATGTCAAAGGACTTTTGAAATATTGATTCTTAATATTTGCTGTTGATTAATTAATGACACAGCTAGCAGTATTAAATTGCATATCACGGAATGATACTTTTGTTGTTTCCTTTTTCTTTGTTTAACCGCAAAGTCGGATGAGTGTAGTTGTTGATTTTTATACTTTAATGAAAAAGTTTAATAGAATGGACCGAAAATTTCACTCTCTATAGCAACATCAATGATATGTAAAATAGCCTTTCTTCTTCTCAATATCTTCGTAAATTATCAGATTATTAACGTAAATATTTTAAATAAATTAAACAGTGTTCAAAGATTGTCATTCTCTCATTGTTTTATAGGCATTATGATCTTAATAAATAGATCTAGAACACTTGATGGATAATCAAGCGGCAGTAACGTGTATATAGACATCTGATTCACACCAATGCTCTGGTGACCTTTCTGGTGACCTTTCTGGTGACTGGTGACCTTTCTGGTGACCTTTCTGGTGACTGGTGACCTTTCCTGTGGCCTTTAATTCAATACTAGAATGAACACTCGACATGACACTACTTAAGTGAGCTAACATTCACTATCTGTATATTTCTCTATATAACATTACCAAAAATAGTATTTACTCCTTCATGTTAAAGACACTCTTTTAATTAACTATTTTTTTCGCTTATGCCCCGACTCCGCTGACTAGGGAGTTAGTCTTACGTCAACTGTTTGTTAGTCCGTAAACTGAAACATCCCTAGGGGCAGACTAACTCCTTTAGCAGTTACAAAGGTTTCATAATACTAGCTCCCTTTTCAGTTTCTGTAACATTCTCACTGAAGTAACCTGGCCAATAAAATTGCAGGAAGGCGAAACTTGTACTGACTTGACCTCGATCGTGAGAAAAATGAGTAGTCAGTATTGATATAACAGATAAAGCTGTCGATAGGTTTTCGTAAAGTGCTGTTGGAACAATGTTTTTAAGAGTGTCGTTTGAAACATCGTTACAGTATGGAGTTTAAGGCTATAGCAAGTTTCTGGTTATCTTGTCTAAGCCTACTTTTCTTGGTTTTGTTTTTAAAAAAAAACAAGGCCCATATTCGTATAAACCGTTATCATGCACAAGCATGGACACTGTTCAAACAACTTTCTGGCTCGCTTACATCACGTGACACGGTCAAATATTAAATGTGAACACTGGAAACGATATAATAATTTAAGTCTCCCTAAAAATCTCCCATATCGTTCATTACTGGAATAAGAAATTGAGCTTTAGCACAGAGAATGGGTTTGAACACGGGAACACTATAGTTACGAGAATACGGGCGTTGGTCTCGGGGGAACCAGAACCTCGCTAACACTCAAGCCCATATTATACCTACATTGCATCTGTCTTCTGACTATTACCAGTCTACTGTAAAATACTACCTGTCTACTAAGGATAATACCACCTGTCTATAGTACTACTTGCTTTCCGTATGCTACAACCAGTCTAAAATCTGTACTAAATTATTACATACTACCATCATAGAGATTCCACGGGCTACGCCCACTTACGTTCAGTGTCGAGAACGTAAGTGAAAAAGACCCTGGAATTTTGTGGATGATATCTACGCACCAAATTGAATGTATTTTAAACGGAATTACAACGTACTTGTAAATTCCAGTGGAGATTATAGGAGCTGCTTTGTAGATTTAAGTAATTAAAATTACGAAAATGACAATTATCACAGATCATAAACAGACACGTGTAACTCTAAAGTATGAGTGTTCATACAAGTACTTAACATTGCATTACTACGACAAGTGATCATTTTGTAAGAAGAAAATGTGAAAAAGTAGAATCGCGCCAATACGGACTTATCCGAAAAAAACACTTCTAAAAATGATATATTCTCTAAAAACTCATTCAAACCTTAAAATTATTGCCTGTTTTGAGAGTTTTTATTCATAAATGGAGCCTGCTGAATAATCCTATCTTGTGTCAAATGATCGTGATTGTTCCGACTGTCCCCGGAGATAATACTTAATTCTCAACACGAATTAAAGTATTCACGAATAAAAAGTACGTGCATTCCGTGAAATAATGTACACACGAAAGTAAAGGGTTTTACAATCATTACACGTACAATGTGGAAGATGTATCCTAGTAAATACGTCAGCCGTTCATCTTTAAAAAATGTTTAGAAAAAATATATTGCCTTCTAATCATCCTGTCATAATAATTGTCAATTTACAGTGGTGCCCCAACCAAAGTGTGACTGCAAAAACTTGACAAAGAAAATTGACGACCTCGAAATTGAGATCCTCATTCTCAAGACACAGGTGAAGCGACAAATTGCGGAACATCGCAATCGTGAAAAATACTTGCGGGACAGATATCGGGAATGGAAAAGTCGCACTTGGGACAAATTCAACAAGAGATTTAGAATGTTAAAAGAAAGTGCACGAAATAAGGAAAGGGAGCTTATTGTCAGATACAGGAGAAGGGAGAAGAGTTTAAAGGACCACTACAAACAGAGAGAATCAAGCATGAGACAACAGTACAACCGGAAGTACAAAGATCTTGACCGGAAGTACAAGGCGCAGGCGAGGAGGATGGGGAAAAAGTACAGACAAGGAGAAGAGGCAATCATTCAAAAGTGCCAGGAGGATTTCGCGAAAAAGGCGCAGCAAATCATGTGGATTCTCGGAATATCATAAGCACCTTATAACTTTTGATTTGAGGATTGAGTTTCTCTTAAATCTCTAATATAAGACTGTCTTGAATATGTAGTTATAAGCAGTCAGTTTTATTTTATAGATATGATTGCGACTAGTTGCCTAGATTTGGAATAGAACCGATAAAATGTATACTGTAAAATTATAATGCCGATCATTGGCTTACCATAAAATGTATTAAAACCATGAAATGAAGCAATTATCATTAAAAAGAAATAAGTCGAAGTCAAACTGTTATTTTATACCAAGCATGAAATTATTGAGAAAAAAATAGATAAAGCAGATAAGTACAGTATTACTAATATTCAAAAAACGTTTAATGTAGTGAAAACCGGTTGACTGTTTCAACCATAAAGATTTTAACCTAAAGTATGATTTGAGTCGAGTCCAACACAATAAGATGCTTTTCTCTTAAAATCGCCTGTCGTCAGTGATTCCTCGTCCATAAGCTTAATATTGGTGTTAACGTTGTCGCTATTGCTCCAGAGGTACTCGAAATCCTTCTCGGATTCCATTTGGTCCTTAGTTATGCATGTTTCAGTTTGAGACTGATCTCAGACAAAATGGCTGACAGGCGACAATCTTGGACTTTGAGTCGAGACAGTTTAAGTTTTCTTGGACTTAGACAGTTTTAAGTTAATTATTGCTATTTCTGAAAAATTCCAATAGACACATCTCACAGTTTTGAACTGGATCTGTTAAGTCAAATTACAACATAAACTCTATTCATGCTGTCATTGGGAGTCAACCATACACATTTGGTTGAGATCTGAAGTATCCATTAACCCTTTCACCCCTATGTAACTTTAGTAGACTCTACCATTCATTGACATGGATGAGTCCATTATAATCTACAGTGTTGAAAGGGTTAATATATAATACCTGAAAACTAATATCTTTCCAAAAGCTCTGTCTGTTTATATCTACTGAAACCTAGACTATTGACTTGGTGATCTAAAAATCAATAAGCTCCTTCCCCTGGTCCCATAACTTAAGTCACATAAAGTTTCCATCTTATCTTGAAACAAATGTAACCCCAATTGTAACCGGAACACCATGTGTCCCAACTGGAGCTCTATGGCATAAACATTAAAACAGAAAAAATGCATTTTCATTTGCTCTATAATCCATTTCGTTGGAGATTTGTTTTCATTAGTTGTGGGTACTCTTAAACATGAATGTACATGTTGTTGTTTTTTCAAAATTTTAAGTGTTCAAAATGAAAATGAAACTATTTTAATGGATAATGGGGTACAGCGTCAACCTATAGTCCCCCACTTCTATGTGTCCTAGGGCACGAGAGCCACCCTGTTCACATGTTGAGGTCTCAGTTCCCTCGTATACTGTCGCATTCATTTGTTTAGCTATCAATTCAGAACTGTCTTCATATCAACATTACAGATCATTTGAAGCCATCAATTCAAGTTTGCGGCCATCTGATTTTGCTGAAAAAATATACATTTACATAATGTATGTACAATAATGTTATGATTTTGTTTGTATTGGGTCTAACGTCCTTATGAAGACGGATGCCTAGGGAAAACACCACCAAAAGGAATCCGAACACAGGGACCTGCGAATTTGTTACTTCTCTCAAACCCCCCAAACGTGTAAAACTACTCTAAAACACCTTAGTTTAGGTCCAAAAATAGCTGTAACAAATTCTCAGGTGTTGCAATGGGGGCAGAGCATCAAGTTTTGTTTCTTCAAAGTCAACTGATCAGAAGATACAGAAGAACGCCTCCGATTCTGCAGATTCATAGCTTCTTACAATAATATACAGTAGGCTACAGCGGACCTATTCTTCTCCCGAACCTGCTGGAGTAATAATGTTCCAAGTCCACGACGTACTCATCAGCGGCAGTGCTTAAATCATTATGTGTTCCGAAAACTGTGAAGACACATAGCAAAAGGGAAAACTTTCAAAGTGCCAATACATCTTTTGTAACATTACACAGAAAGTTTATTTTAAACCAATATTTTACTATAACCGTACCAGAATACAGCCAGCTACCAAGGTGTATAGGCCGACCTCGGGACTGATCGTCTATCAGCGGTCACAAATCTTGTGGTGTAAAATCATTATTAGAGAACAGAAATATGAGGTAATTAAACACTTCCTAAAAGCTATATAAATAATTGATTTTATTAAGGTTCAAAATGACTTAAAGTCCCCAATCCTAGACACTCCTGGGCCCGTATTCATGAAACCGTTCTCATGCTCAAGCATGGATTTTGTGCTCAAGCCTAATTTCTTGTTCCGCTTATAAATTAATAAAAAAATGTATTACTTTGTCAATGTTTTAGGGGGGAAACAATTAGTTTTAAAGCCAAACACAGTTTTCAATGTTTACAATTGACATTTTGATCGTTTGACATGATTTAAGTGAGGTACAAGAAAACTGGTTTGAGCACAGAATCCATGCTTGAGCATGAGAACGGTTTCATGAATACAGACCCGGAAGTTACACTCATCTTTCGTTCTGTGGACAGAGCACAGGGACTAGCCTCGTCTGTCAATACACCCATGATCACAGTTACTAGCCTCGTCTGTCAATACACCCATGATCACAGGTACTAGCCTCGTCTGTCAATACACCCATGATCACAGGTACTAGCCTCGTCTGTCAATACACC
>JAUMHH010225852.1:0-26704 GCA_032359455.1 Chlamys rubida
AGTTTTTTTTTTATTTATTTTTTTCGCCTATATATATAATCAACACTGAGACATTCTCCTGACCACATGTGCCTGTGGTTAATCCTTAAATATCATAGCGTCAACCCACCAGGACAAATTATACAACGGTTTTAACAAACGAGGACGAAATATACTACGGCGTCAACACAGAGGGACATAGTATACCACAGCGTCAAATATAATACAACTTCAAAACACGGCAAAATTGGAATTCTCATCGATAAGATACCAGGAACAGGGAGATAGTACTATGTAAACAATCATACCGTTTAAATCAAGTTACTAAAGACCGGTTTTAGCAATTATTTAACGAGGCATATTAGAAAAGGCTGTAATTGCAGTTACATGCGTAATACAACTACAATATCTAGTGAGTTACGAGGTTGTGAATGCAGTAAACAAATACAAATTTATGTTTACATCTGTTGGTAGCATTAGGTGTACCAGGAGACTATGTTTACATCTGTTGGTAGCTTTAGGTGTACCAGGAGACTATGTTTCCGTGGAATTTACCTTTTTGTTTTTACCATATACAAAGTGAGTCATTGAGATAAGAGTTGACCATGTTCACATCTATTGTGGTTCTGTGATCATTGTCTACCTGTGCATATCTTTTCTGTAATACAGGTACATGTAGTTTAGTTACATATTTTGACGAAGGTTTTGCAATACCAAGAACGCATTCCAATATAACACAGTAATCGACATACAAAAAAGTGTATATATATATATATATCAGTTAACATACCCTCGGTACACGGAGGACCACAGCTATTTATATACTTTTGCGCCTTGTATTTGGATATCTTATCACAAGATGTAAAAACAGGAAGTAAAAAGTAGCAAGTTAGACTTCCTGGAAACTCCAATGGCGCTTTCGACTTGAATGACGAAAGTCCATGTCAACTTTTGTTTTGATTTTTGCTCCGTTTAATGTTGTCTCAAAATATTTGTCATCGATCACACTTTGTTGAAGCCTTTGAATTAGGTTTTTCATGTTTTACAATACTCGACGAGCTTTTCCTCAACATTGTCATTATTTATAGTTTCTTACTTGGGAGTCCTAGATATAGCTTACTGTGAAAGAACTCAAAGATAAAAGTGGATGTTTTACCGTATGCATATATGCTCAATTATTCGCATTGAAAATGCTAATAACTTTTTATTATCATGTAGTCACTTTTACAAACAAAAATTCTAAAAAAATAAGACTATTTCCTTTCACCTCTAGAACCACTAATGAATGGCCAAATGACGGTTACTATTGGTTTAATTTGTGTGGCTCTGCATCGACATACTAATGTTTTAAATGGTACTTCCTTCTTCGTGTTTCTAGTGATTTTTTTTATAAATACATGTACTTATCACGAAAGCATCCTCTTTTACATCAAACAATAAACAACAAATATACAAGAATATAAACATACTGATTTTATTATAAAAGATGAAGTCTCAAGAAAAATGAACACATGTGAAATGGTGGTTGGGCGATATTTCACACCCTGATAATTTCCCTTTTCTCAATCTTCCGCTCACTCTTTCATTCTCATTCTTGTCTTTACTTCTGTTCCTCACTTAACAATCAACAGGTCGAAAGAACGGTCAAAATGTACATTTGTTTTTCAATTCTGGTTTTGCATGAATACGTTTGACTTTTAAATTTTAAACTGTTTTACAAACATTGCAATATTTGTCGAGAGCAAACAGTCACTGGGACCGTTTTCTGACTGGTGTGAATCAAACGATTCTTAAATAATACTTGTATGATCTGTAAATTGAAAAGCAAATTCTTTCGTTTCCTCACTCGCACATATATACTCGCAACACATTCACACGGATTAAAATGCTAGCTTCTTCACCAGCAGGTACACGTGGGAGTCCATCTCGAATCCGTGCAGGTTGTTAGCGTCTCCTTGTAACCTCATTAGTAGACCCCCATAGGATACGTAGGCAGCTCTGTAACGAAAGAAGAGAACATTTTCGTGAGAATTTACATTCTGGGAAAATTATTCCAAACAGTTTTTTGTTCATATCGTTATATAAAATTGGAAAATGTTTGATTCAATATTAGATTTAGTATCCCTAACACAAATAGTCCATGTTAGTATTAGAGGCAATCTGTTTTTTACCTAATTTGTGTGTATCTATTTTGTGTACATGTGATTCTATTGAATTATTGTTGTTTAAATATTTATTGGGTGTAAATAAAATCTTTAAGATAATGAACCGACATTTTCACTAATTAAATACGTAGGACCTCTATACGGCTAAAAGATGTGTGGCTTGCTTACTTAAATGACGTATAGATGATAGTGATCTGAGGAATTGACATCTCCAGCACGTGATTGTGAAAACTTGTTAATGATGTGGAAATACATATTTCTGTAAAGAAGACTTCTGCTTTATTTATATGTATGACAGGCTTATATGAATGATGACAAATACACACAACGATCCCTAATATTACTGAAAATTATTGTCCAATTAATGATATTTGGAATTAAACTGAAAACATTATTTCCTATTTTGAATACGTGATCGTTTTAGAAACTGTTCGTGTATTTGTCTTATGATGTGATGATGTTTCATGAGTATTATGAAATGACATAATGTGGTGATAATGAAATGATATCCCGACTGTTCATTCTTCCTTCCTGAGTGACATGACTGAAACGTTTAATGAATGATGCGATGAATGTATGAACGATTTAGAGAGATGTGTCATAAAATAACAAAATATTTATATTCCCCTTACACATCCATCGACTTCATCCATACATCCATTTTACTTGGCTGAATACCATGATCAAATATGAAAAGTTAATGAGAAAGTTTGAATAAAAAATGACCGAAATTGGCCGAATTACAGCATGGTTTCACGGGAGTGCGAATAGTGGTTGTTCCATTGTTACCATGACAACCAGCTAACCACACTGCCACAAAAACACACCAATCAGTATCTTTGGAAGAAAAACATCCAAGGAAACTTGCATGAGATTTGATGATTGGCAGAATATTGACCAATAGAAATAATAAAAGATAGTCTGAATGCCTGGATGGATGGTCGAATGGAAACTGATTGATAGTTAATGGATGGATGGATGAGTTTATAAACTTTCATATGCGGTCATTCAATATGTGTAAAACTAATCTGCATCTTCATAAAACACGAATTAGTTGCGAATAAACTGCACTATAACATCTATATATTATGATCGAGACTTGCTTAACAACGAATGTAATTTAATTAACGGTATTGGTTTTATTCTAAATTTACATTACATACATTATAATAGGAAAACACAAGTGACAACAACAATACAAGACTATATCAGTGTTAGTTACATATATATATACACGTATAAAAAATCCATCAATCAATACACTTCTGTTCTGTGATAATAGAATTATAATATTTAAACTGAATTCTGTCACAGAAACAGTATGTTAATTGATTGAAGCATTATAAATTTAGTTACGAAACATGGGTAAGCATGCACTAAAACAGTATTAGAGTCCAGTAGTTGTTAATTTACCCATCATGCACTGTTAACAGGTGGGTCAGAGGTCACAGGTGAAGGTGAGTGTGCGTGGTATCCACGTGACGACAGAGGTCAGGTGACTGGCCTGGTCCAATCACATACCAGATTATGCATTTACAGTTACTATTTAGATTGTAGAATGCACAGCTGGTAGTAATTGTACACAGATTCTACGAATTACTAAACTCGTCAAGCCCGATTTGTTGTCTTCGTTCACTTTTACATCAAATGGTAGAGAATTGTTTTTCAAGATATAAATGTTGCATTATGAAGCGGAGATCCAAAATGAATGCGATAGGTGCGAGAATATGGTGTGCAGAATTTTCAATGAAAGCGACTTAAAATAGTTTTAGAATAATTTGACCTCTTCTCTCAATTACAATTTTGGCATAGGTTGTTTATCCCGTGAGTATGTATGGTTCCAAAATGTTTCACGCGAGATCGAACTTTTTTCATACTATAAACCTCTAATTTTAGCGCCAACTCCAGTATGCCAAAATTGTTAAAAGTTATATCTTACACACATGCAGTATATTCACACAACAACATAAACAATGCAAGTAAAAGTTAATGTATCTGAACTGTTAGAACTTTTGTAGGTAAACGAATAGGATTTATTTCTTAAGAAAAAAAATAGCCAATGAATTTCGCGTCAAAAAGCAAGTTTTTTTATCTATATATTTATCTTTAAATTAACAAATTTAATTATCAGTAAGTAATATATTAGTCATATTTATGTATTTTTTGTTTATCTAACAGTTCAAATATATTTTCATTTACCGGTTGTCCTTTCGCTTTTAATGAAAAAAATATTATAAGTTAGTTACATGCAGATTATTAGAGTGTTTCAACGTCAGTCAACAAAGTATCATTCCCATTATCATCGTTTCACTACATGAAGGAAAACAATACATCAGTGAGTATATACCTTTTTGACAGAGCTTTCGATGATATTGGGGAAAATAAATTGTCTCTGTAATACTATATTATATATACATACGTGGGTGTGTGACGTTTTATATTAGAGGCTAATACATATATGCAGACACACACTTAATGTTAATTTGCTAAAACAATTAAGGTGTATAAAATACTAGCCACACATACAATATGTCATGCAATACTCTGCACACAATTATTGACAACAAAAACAGTCATAAAAGTTTTATAAATAATACATGTTCTCCACAAATAAACCTATAATTTGTTAAGTTTCTTTGAAGTATCAGACAGATGAAAAAACAAATCTGAATTGAAATAAGAATAACTCAAATAAATTAATTACAATTAATTAAATCTTTTTACAGTACAAAAACACGTAAGAATTAACAAGCATGCCTCTGATAAATAATAGTCCTAATTTGAACTGAATAGGAGAGGTATTGATTGACAAAAGAAAAAGATTGACCAGTCTACCAGAGCTTATAATTATATCAATGTTGTGTACATAAATTAAATTTTCATTCATGTTAAGGCGGTAAAACAAAGCCGTACAATGATCACGCTTCGACATGAAAATGCCGCCAAACCTATCCTAGCGAATAAAAACTAAGCACGTAAACCGAAGATCAGTCCACTGTTATACTAAGACAATCGACAAAACTATAGTCGGATTGTACCGTAGCTTAAACATAATGAACAAACAGTTAAATGCCTATGCTTAATTCAAATAAAAAAGATCCAACATTGTATTACATTGTATTACAATAGGTTCAATATTGTATTACACAACTGATCAATAACCACGTGTATTAATCCATTTAATACTTAAAAGAATGTCAAAGACCCATGCTCAACTATTTAAAGAAATCCTCCTAACACAGGATTACATAAAGCAAACAGTGGTACACTCATGTCGATGAAGGTTTCTCAATGTGAATAAAACTAACTTCTACAAGGTATGATTACGTCAAATATTCTTTAACCAATAGCCGCATGTGGTCTTTAAATCCACCTCATGAGGTAAAGCAAGAAATTACCGCGCCCGGCAATGTCAAGTTTTTTCTTGATCATGGTATAGATATATTGATTCTTTAATGAAAAGTTTCCCGGTTAAGTGGTGTTTCGCAGGCAGTAGCTTGACGTGGCTTGTGCAGCAAGTTAGCGGAGAGCTACTCGAACATATGTTTGGTACACAAGGCATTGGATTTTTAAAAGATACTACTTTTAAAAAGCGTAGTCAATCGAGAGCAATGAAATACAAGATCATTGCATTAGAAAACTAAGGAATACGAGTCGTAACGCATTTAAATTATCTTTGTCCAATAAAGAGTACACAATATACTTTTCAGTTTTAGCCTGCTTGGTCTTACGTTAGCGTAACAGTTTGCAATTTTCCATTTGACTTTTTTTAGAATGTCAATCAACAATAGCTCGATAGCACATGTCGTTTAACCATATTGTCCGGTTTCTGACTCGTTTGATGAAAGTCTGATTAAGAAATGTTCCCTAATTTGCTTGCACCCATCGTATGTCTAATTCCTTTTTATTTTATTTTTATTTTTCAAGGGTCTCCATGTAAACTATTTCTTTTGTTCATATTTTGTTTTGTTGACACTTCGGTATTCTCATGCTATTGTTTTATTACTTTGTCATTCTTCTTTATTCTTTTCAGTAATAATCGGAATAATAAAGGATAGTTGATGTTCTACTTAATATAAAATCGGAACTGACATTTACTTTCAATTTAGTTCCCATTTCAACAGCATTTTAAATAGAATAGCCGCAAATTTTCAGTTGCGTTATCGGGCAATAGTGAGATGACATGCTTATAGCCGAGAAATTTGATAGGTAAAGTCAAATTCATCTGACCTCATGTATGAAATTCTGACAGTTCACTACACGACAAAAAAGATCGTCAGCATATTGGCACCTCTCCAAATGATATCTCACCCTGAGTGAGTTTCGTTATCATTGCGTGTCCCTTGTGTATAAGTATTTAATATTTGAAGTTACACATAGGTACACGAGTTAAATAAATTGCAAATTGAAGTCCAAAGTACGAAGACAGTAACGAATACACGTGATGTCAACAGCTATTTCAGGTGAAAATGAATTATCTAAGATCAAAGTACATATTTTTCATTATAATCATTATTAATATAATTACGCATAATTAGGTAATATATGTCACAAAGTTAGATGAAGTAATGACGTAGAAAATGTCCCTGCTTATATATGCTTAATTAGTAAATTTAGACATTGTGATTAAAACCTATTTTCAGCGAGGTAAACATGTTTTTATCATATTCAAGTGAATTTATGATATGATTTCATTTCAAAATATTTTATTAAATCAATCCGATTTATTTGATATACTATGATATGATATTTATGAATATAAGTTTAAGTGAATTTATGATATGTGGAAGCAATTTCATATCAGCTGATGAAAGAAACCAGTTCAAATATATAGAACAGTATATACATTTATACGATGCGTAATTTAACGACACGCCTTCATTGTCTTTTAAAAGGAGGCGGAACCTCGATGGAAATGAGTATTGATTTAAGTTGCATAACAAGCTCATTCACATATACTTTAATTCAATTAAAGCACCTAAACAAAATGAAGCAAACATAGTTTCGGCTCTTATCAGAGTTAATGAAGTGTAACATTAAAATCGTCAAGATAAGTTGAAAATTTCAAAAGAACGGCAAATAAATTAGCCTATTGATTTTGATGATAAATTGTATAAGACTATGGTAAGATGTAAGACAGCAATTGAAATAAAGAATCCATCAATATGTGTGTTATGGCTATATAAACAAATTGATTTCCAAACAAAAAACGACAGATACAATTATGTTAATCAACTTTACAAAAAGTAACAATTTTAAAATAATGAGTAATAGATGAACAGTTCTAAAGAAGATTAAAATGTATTAAATACCTTTCCTAGATCGATCTTTAAACATCAGACATTTGTCTAACGCTGTTTTACCTGTTACAAGTCGTACCAATGGTTGTTTCCTATACCGACAATACGTACGGGCTGAGATCCCTACCGGGCCTTATGCATTCCCAGAGGTAATTTTCACGGCTATATACCTCAGTGACTGCTGAATCATCTACCTGGAAATCCACACGATCTAAATACCAGGTAAGAACAGGTTTATATACGTAGCTGATCTCAATGTGACAGACCTCAGGTGTATATACCCAGATCAGGAGGTTGGTATACATACGTGTAGGTATATATACATACACCTTGTCGAGCCTATTTATATGAATTACCAGGACAGGTTCATTCAGGTTAGCCGGGGTACAATAGGTAATTATATGAACGACAAACTTTGCCGTGTATGTGACGGAGAAATCTATACAAATCTATACAGTTACCTGTACACGCTGGCGAAGCGTAACGTATCGAACGAATATTACCTTTGTAAGGATAGACAGTTTAATATATTTGCGTGACAACTTTAGAGATACTTGGTATAAACAAAGGGAGTTGTTGGAACCATTTTGAATTTAATCTTCGAAAACGTAACGGAACAATGAACTTTTCAAGATCACCATTTTTCATGTACATAGAATTTGACTGAATTGAATTTACATATTTTATGTCAAAATCCATCAATTACACGTGTCATATGGTTACATGTATCTGGGATGTACTGGCCAACCAATAAATCTAGAATTAGCAATTCGATTGCACCTTCATTCTTCCTTTAGTCTGCTATTGATATTTTTACAAAAGCCAATCTCTGATAGACCGCACGTAACCACTGAGTATACACCCCGTTAGGAACATATCATAACGTCCTGTCATACTAGCTGGCGTTGTGACCTGGTGAACGGCTGTACGCGTTAAAACTTGTATATCACATATTGCATACCCAAGCATTTATCGAGTGAGTAAGGTCCTTGGCAAACTCGACATAAAACCACTGGCCGTAGATACACCTAATTACGGTCCTATTAGTCAGGAACGAATACGTCAGTTACATGTCAACTTTAAATTGTACAACGAATACAGAGAGACAATTATGTATACCTATACAAAAATTAGGAAAAATGCGGTTCTGAATTGTACACCTATACGTACATGTATACCCCGTTAAATCTACCGGCGTGTTCATTGCATTTAAACAAGCAGAAATGTTGAAAAATGTCTATGTACATTGACGAATTTTATTGGTTTTACAATGTTACAAATATACAAATAAAAACGAGATTTCGTGTGAAGGGAATTTTATTGATATACTACTCTACGTTATAGACCACAGCAACATTCAAAGAAAACCTTAACATGTTGAAATACTTGTTAATATCCTACATTGTAAAACATCTTGTCTTCGTCACGTTTGCCGCGAACTGCCATAACCAAATATATATATACACTCTCTCAATACTAGCGTACTCTATATTTGGTCAAGACATTATATATAGGTGGTGACATCGGCTCCAATGTAACTTCAAGCAGCATGTCGAAATGATATAATTGTTCCTATTTCAGCATTTATGTAATTATATGTCGAAATGATAGAATTGTTCCTATTTCAGCATTTATGTAATTAGTAAGTATTGGAAACGGTAACAATATTCATCAGGATGAGATATGGGGTTGATAGGAAAGAAGAGATAAAGTGACAAAATAGGAAGGAAGTGGGTATTTCTCCAGCCCCTTTACAGAAGAGATTTTGATTTTATATTCAAATTAGAAATACCTATGATTACATTCCTGGTTGATTTAGAAATATACCCCAATCCAAACAAACGAACTAGTCTACAAAATAGGGTGAGCTCAGATAATTATGGAATATATGGGCACATTCTATTAAATGTTCACAGGTAAGAGCCTTGCAGATAGAAAACGTGTACGGACAGGTAATGTTAATCATTGGGAAGGTATTTATGACAGTTACCTGGTCGTGGTTGAAGTAAAAAACGTTAATCTTGGAATAGGTCCTAGGCAATAGTGTACCCATATGTTGAACTTCCCCGTACACTGCTATGGTGACCAACACAACACCGTCCCCACTATGGTCGACATATTGGATTGGACAATAAACTCAATATGACATAATATTTGAGTCAATAACAACGAGTGACTGAACCTTGGTGCATTCATTGAGAAAATAGATTTATGCCTTGCAAAAATTTGGCTACATGTCAAAAGACGACCCATGCAAACTCGGAAAAAGGGTGTGTCCAGTGTCCACTTCCAAGAAGAAAGGATTACATTCCCATGACGTGGTGAATACATTTAACAGGGTTTATTGTCCTTACAGGAATAAAAGTTACGAAACTTTTGCATTTACTTTGAATTTATAAATAGATGTCTGTAATTTTCAATAAACCTAGACCGTGTATGAGTAAAAGGAAGACTATAGCTTTTTATAGAGCATATTCATATACCCAACTCTTAGAGAAATAAAAATGATTTTCAATGACTGACGTTCGTCTTTCAAACAATATTATCTTACTTTCAAATCTACATAGTATCCACTGAATCTATCAAAGTATCATCCATATCCATTTATAGGCCTGCTGGAGTGTCTCCTCTTCGTGAAGCAATTCGCTGCAAAGGAAAAGATACCACCAGCTGTGTTCACAGACTTGTTACCCATGCGAGCACACAATGGTATCTTCTCCTGCACACGATCAGTTGTCAGATGTCAGGGATTCGACTTCTGCACAGGTGTTTGGGACTTCGACGTGGTGAAATATCGACACAAACGTGGTATGGGCAGCAAGGTAAGAGACTTACAGAAGTTTGTTATTTTATCTGTGACTGATACTAGTTGTAACGAAGCATGAACACTTAGCTTAAGATGATTGATGACTGGTGATGATGTGATGATTAAATGATTTTTTTGTGATAAGCCCAAATGATAAGATGATGTCTTTGATTTCCTTCGATTTGTTCACTAATCTCGTCACTATTCTCACTGACTTGTTTTCATATGTAATCATATATTTACACCAAACGAAATATAGATAATTAAGTTAACTCATTGTCTCGTTGTGATATTATTTTTTGTTTTCATTTTTTCCAATGAACTGTTAATAACGATAAATACTTTTAAATGATTATGATGTCGAACTGTTTTTGATCAGCTGACTTGGATTTTACCTTACCTCGCATTTAACAAATGAAGTGTCTCCACATCAGAAGGGTGGTGACCACTAATATACCTGTGTGCCTTGAGGGATTACATACGATGCTCGAGAATCAGTGTCTTGTCCCACACAACAAATGTTGGGTGGTGGCAAACACATACAAAACAGGCTATGTCCCCTTCAGCATCTACAGTAACACGTAGCTTAAATGTTCCACGACTTGACCACAATAAGAAGTTTTATGTATGACTGGTATGCATATTAAGACTATGTGTAACATATGGTTTTACCAGGACACGAAAAGTAACGTAATAAATACACCTTGCGCCAGTGATACAGACTATATTTTTATACAAAATTGAAATATGATACGAAAAAACACTAAGTATTAACATTCGTTTACATGTTGTAAGTTTGGTGAAAATTTCCATTAGTATTTTCGATTCTGGGCAATTTTATGTTAATTCAAACCGATGTTATGAAAATAGAAACGAAAATTTTGTCATCTGTATGCCAAACAAATACACAAAATGTACGCGTTGCGATGTTCTGTCGGACTCGAGGAATGACTTTATAAATAGGAGCTACAGTTAAATAGGTGTGTACAACTTACCAAGAAGATAATATATACACGACAACATTATAAAACTCTCATTGTATTTTCAAGCTATTTTATACCTTACTACTGTTATTCGTCCTCTTTCAATTTTTCAATATACAAGGTAAAAAAATATTATTAGTTCTATTTTTATACTATCAAAAAACAGTAGAACGTACCATATTGTTGTTCCCATAAAAAAGTTGTTTTGACAAGGAAATAATACTTCTGACAGATGTTTTCCTCAGAAAAAATGAAATTCACTATTCATCTGGTTAAAATGTTTTGATATAATTGTCATATCTAATTCATACTCACGGCCGTAGTTTCCCTATACCTCCCTCTAAATAGAGCTGACGCAAGACTAGTTAAGTACGCCCACTTACACAGTATGTATAAACCCTGTATGTGTTATAGACGTAAGGACCAAGCTCATAATATGTGGATCACCGTATGCACCTACACATACAACCACGGTCTCGTAAACAAGATCGTATTAAATTCTTACTCAAATCAGAAAAACAAACGATATAAGTATTCAAAATATTATTATTTTCTGCTGATATTTTATAAATTGAACTATACTTCTATATATATTTTTAATTTATAAATAAACATGTATAGCATTGCTTGTTAGTTTATAAAGTTAAGATTGTCTACATAATCGCGATTTAGCAATAAATCTACAAGCAAATATTTCTTTATATATTTGTATTTCTTTTTACAAAATTTCATTTCCAAATTATCAAACTGAAAGAATTTCTCTCAAATGCAATGAACAATATCATTTTCAGTTTACGACTTTTTAAAAACTGTTATCAACACTTAACTCATAGTAATGTTTATACAATATATATCTACATAACATTTATCAAGAAAATGAGGGCATTCATGTGATAACTTCTGGGTAGTGATAGCACACGTCATGTGATCAGTCATGTGATCAAAGTTCAAACTCTAACTGGAAAGCCTGGTTTGAAGGTACATAATATTAAAGGTTAATCTAGTTTATTTCTACTCGATATTCGGTTTTCATGGTGGTGATCATATCATATGAATATCAATGATCTAGAATATGTTTAACTTACATTTATTCAGTTTTCTCCTGTTTTTCCAGATACATATTACTTGCAGTGAGTTTTGTCATGAATTGAGTTAGCAAAGTGTTACTTTTGTTTAGTTTGACCTTTTTTAACTGATATGACAACCCTTCGTCTATCTATGTCCTTTATGCATAAGGCCAAACAAATTTGTTTGTTTGTTTCAAGTTACTGTACCTGATCTGATTTTTTGTGCCTACCATAAACTTAACTTTTTTTGGCAATATTCAAGGGAACACTGTCAAAATGTCTCTCTTATGTAAACCTTAAATGAAAAATCAAGTAAAATATAATTTACTACCTACCTACCGTAATTTTTTTAGACATGAAACAGGAAACAAATGTTGTTTTTGTTTGGTTTAAGCAGAATCTTCTATGAAAAATCAAGAAAACCAACTTTAACTGACACAAAGGATAAATGGATGCCATTCATTCATGCACTCATACAATAAATTTGCTGAAGTTGTCTAACTCACATACAGTGAGCTTACATGCAAGTTATACATACAACATCAACTAGGTTAATCAAACATCTATCAAACAACAAGGAACATTGTTTTAGTTATAATATTGGTCTGAATAACCAGTTTAACTCATATTTAATTGATAACAATAGAGAATTTAATGAACATGAAAAAAAGTCTGTTTCCTTGTTGATAGAACTACATGAATACTGATAGACACCGTGCCGTGATACATGGACTGTTATTAGTGTACTAGATACATGGGGTTGATAACCACAACATATATTACAAGGAAGGACTCTTACAACAAAAATGTCCATAACTTATTTGTTTCCAAATTGCACAAACAAAAATAATAGGGAAGTTTTTCATTAAAATTCTTTTCAAATATTGTCATACTTTTTATTTTGATAAATTTTGCAAACTTTGCACAAAAACCTCTGTCCACTATCTGAATCAGAGATTAAATGCACCATAAACAGGTTTAATTCTCATTGAATTTAATGAAAATATTTCAGCAATATCAAACTAAAGGTTGATTTCAGCAAGCTTTCAAATTTTTAAACTATTTTGTTTCAGGTCCAGAACAAAGTCACCATGGAAACAGATAAGTAATGGACATTGCTAACTAATGGTCATATAACATAAGAGGTGGCAAAATCACTTTTACTGCAGTTTATAAACTTAGGCTTCGGGACATTTTTTCATAACTACAATCAATTGTTTTGCAACATTTAGAAAAGGAGAAATTCTGTAAAAAATGATATACTGATGCAGTCATTATGTGATATGCCCCATCCTACATATATAAACATGATATAGCTGTTCATCACAGGTCAACTAAATAGTGCCTGACAAAAATAGAAACTTCGATTACAACTGATAGTCAAATCAAACGATAACGAAATAGTGATTTCAAAATGTGTATTGGACAACACAGTTTTTACCTACACGTTAATGACTTGAGTAACATTTTAAAATATTTATTTTAAACATTTTAACGTAATTATGGGACAAATTATTTGTTTTTGTGGCACAAGATTTAGTTGACAAGACAAGAAACAGCTGTATTTGAGAGTTAAACACATGGGGGAAATCCTGGCTAAGAAAATGAAATTTGTAGTGGTAGTGCAAACAACGACTTACAATCGGGAGGAGTCTGGACCAGTTTCGTCTCCTTCAATTCTGTACACTTTGCCATACATGACGTATTCAAAGCTGTCTGCCCGGGACGGTCCGGTGTCAAGGGGATTGAACTCTCCATCGTCTGGGGAGCCGTCTTCTCTTAATGTTGTGGCCAGCACCATACGGAACTTGTCACCTACAGAACAAAGAATCGACATTGCTGAATTTTTTCGATCCAATAGAATGCCAGAACAGGGGGGGAAATATACAATCTTGTTGGTGGTGGTAGGGGATGCATCTCTTTTGTTTGGTAGTGGAAATGAGGTGGGGGAGGTGCCTTAATTAAATAAGGGGACAGAGCGCAAGTCAGCATTTGTTTTTGCAATTTTTCTTTAACATTTTTTTAAAATAGTCAGTATTCCTTTTAAGAAATTTTCTAAATTATTGAATCCAGATGAGTTATTTATCACGACAATAAAGGATACATTGCAGTAAAAATATATGAAGATTTATTACAAATACCTTAACATTCAATACAGTTATCTGAGTTTTTTATGAGTCATAGTTCAAGAGAAATTCTAGAGCTACAGGAGATAAAAAGTTTGTACATAAATGTCCCAGTGGAAAATCTCTGGTATTTAAACGTGGGTGTTTTATTTGCACAAATATCAAGCAAGTTAGGACAGATATTTTCTGTACATGTATTTCTCAATGTGCATAATGTTAGGTATTTGAGGGAAGGGTCATTAGTACCACTGATAATGCTGATAGTACAAATGTACACATAAAATATTCACAGCAGACTACTGATTAGGCCAAATTAAAATAAATTTTGTTTCCCGTTACCCTTATAACTACCCTAATTTTATGTGCATACTGTAAATATTTTTTTTTTGCAATTTTCAAGGAAGCACTGTTAAAGATAGTATTATATATATACTCCTACATAAACCTATACAAAAACTTTTTTTTTTTTTATTACCTACCTACCCTAACATTTTCGGACATGTAAATATAAGACTATACAAATATGTTTTTTGTTTGACCTTATATTAAATTTCATAGGAACTTGGGTAATATTTTAAACAGTTGGCCGTGAGGTGTAGGATTCTCTGACAGATTTTGAACCCTAGTGTGCGTGTGGGCGTGTCTTTGACTCCCGGCGTCGGTGGCAACGAGTCAGGTCTTTAACTTTACACAAGGTGTTCACATAATTGTATAGATATTGTTTATCTCGGAGTTGCCTTCGGTGAGAACTATTTTTTATTCCCATCAAATCAATTTTTACCATATGTGCAATGTATTAAACGGTAGCAGGAGATCTATACATTCAAAAAGTGACCTACATGAATTTTTCTTTAAAAAGAATTTACTTCTTTGTATACATAAAGTATTTAAATGAAAATCAATAACCAAGACAACAAATGTTTGTGTTGTGTGTTGAAATGGGAGTTATTTCATAGAACTATGTGTGCTTTATCACTGAAAAGGTCTGCATGTGGCGATACAAATATTCAGCTACAACCTTTCAAATGAGTCAAAACACTGCTGGAAAAGTTATCCAGATAAATTTCAAGGAAACAAAACTGTTGTGATTAACTAGGTTACAATAAATAGAGGATTCGCATATATATTATATTCACAAGGCACTGTAGAGTGCTGTAAGTACTAGGTCTGGAACAGTACGCATACCTCACGGTACGATACATATAATGGTGTGATGCTCAAGATTCAATGCGTACCACGATATATGTATCTGGTCAAAAGGTCAACTACATTGATTGAGAGCAGGAAATTACAGTTTTGTCATAGACTTAATTATGTATGTATAGTAAATGCTGTCAGAATATATTTTGTATGATTTTTATTACTTTTGCACAGTGGGCCACACCCTTACTGAAATATTCTAAAACAATAAGTAAACTCAGAGTTAAATAAAAAAAATGATTGATATTTCGGAAAAACAAATTAATTCAATGTGATACATGTACATAAGAGATTATCACTATACGATACGGTACGATATATTGTTGCAGCCCTCGTAAGTACTGTTCGTAAATGTGATATGTACACATGGGATACTGGTAAGTGCTTGTTGGCCTCAAGTCAATAGTATTTTATTAGATCAATCTCATTTATTTTCACGAATATTTAGTAACTGCTCCATAAATGCATTAAATAACTAATTGCAATAAAAAACAAGATTGAAAGATTCGTAATTGTATAAAAAATATCTGTAAACTCAGAATTGGCTTCTCAATGATGTAACAAGCACTTACTTGCTTTGACAATCAATACATGGAAATATTTCTTTCTGTGCATTTAAACTACATCAAGGTTTAGTTTTAAGTTGGTTGTATTTTCACTTCTATTACATGTATTACACTTTGAATAGAAATGGAACAATTTTGCAATAGATTTAAAATTCAATGTTATTTTAGAATGTAAAGAAAAACAAACAAAGTGTAATTGAATTGATGTTAGCTCCTAGGGCGAAGTGTGTTTGTGGTACCTGTTTTATGTTTTGTACTATGTATCGATCTACAAGTTCGTACAAATCCTGCGACAATCTCCAGTCATAACCAGGACATAACTGTATACTAACTGCCTGGGCCCAGGACAAGCATGAACATATATATTTCTTTTGAAAATGTGTAATGTTCCATTTGGAATTTAAAAGGCTCTATACACTGAGTTTGCACTTCAAATATATACCAGTCTTCAATTACTTTGCAAAGTCATTGTTTTTTAACCAATGTACAATCTTTCAACAAGTTGAGACAAATTTTCCTCAAAATTTGCTGGATTTTAATTCATAGATCCTGCCGACAAGAAAACTGCACTTCAGTGTACCAGTACTCTATAATAGAATAACCTAGCCATTGTTTCCTGATATTCGGGTGACTAGAATCATACAAGAAAAGGTTTGCGGCCGATTAAACAGTCTCCATGGTATCTTTAAATGGACATTTGGAATGGATAACAATAGCCCTGTGTCAGCAGACCCGGCTAAGTTGATAACCTTACCTGTGTAGACATAGATCATGAGCATGTATGTGTATATATATTAGAAATAAACTGCATAGATCTTTTGTTTAAGATCATTTTAATGTTCTGCATTGTTTTAGGTTACCACATGCGGCGATTTCTGATGACAAAAGATATCTATTAAACCTTATCAATTATAATTTAGATGGGGATCTGATAGCACACTAAATGGACATGCCTTTGTCTTGTATGGCAAGATCTGTCATAGCTGATTTAACTTGAAAGACGTCTCAGGAGACACAAGAGGTTGTCCATATCTAGATTTACACTGCTGAAGTTTCTTATTTGATAGCTAAGGATTAATCGTCAGAAATTAAACCTATTTATTCCTTAACATTTTGAAAAGAATAATCACAACAAATAAATGTGGAAACATGACGATGCCTGCATTGCTATTTCATTAACAAGTCTGCAGAACAGAATCAGAAAATTTGATTAAATTTGTATTTTAAACTACTGAGCTAAATTACTGGGATTTTGTTTCAGATAGTTTTCCTGGGATTTTTTTCTTTTCAGTTACTTTTTTTAAAAGTTTAATACAAGAAATACAATTTTAAATAAACTTCTCACTTGTGAATTAACACTTTTCAACTTTGACTTTGAGACATGACCTCTAACCTCTTGTACAACATTTTTTCGTCACTAACAACATTGTGTAAGAATTGAATTAAATTGTATATGATGTAGATACCTGTTATATTGCACCAATTCCTGCAAAGCAGAATTTTGAGTCATGTATTAAATTTTAAAAATTAATAACTTGAGAGTACATACCTAAATCAACAGGGTACTGCTGTGTGTTCACGTCTAGGATCAGGTCCATCTTGAACGACTCGGACTCGCAGAACAGCCTGGATACTGCAAAGACAGAAAGAAAGAAATTGTGAAAATACAACTGACTTATAGGCGCACCTGGATACTGCAAAGACCGAAACAGTGAAACATGCATAAATCAGTGATCAGTACCAAAACTTGTATACATTCCAAGTATTGAATTAGGCTAGAATTTCATTAAACATTATTTTTTCCCTTAGGGAAATCATTGCTTACTTTAAGGAAAAATCTTAACTACAGCTAAGGAATGTGCAACCAGGGCCTATAGTTACCATGTTACACAGGCCAAACTTCTCACACTATCAAGTCTAAAGATAAAAATGATCGACTAAACTTCCGGAATTTTTTACTTCAACATAAACAGATTTGACAATTGTTGACAAATATGCTCCATTGACAACGTGTTACAGGGAAAATGATGCACAATGATTACCCTCCAAACAAAGCTACAACAAACATGTCCTTTTACGAAAAAATATCACTCTGTCAGCATTGAATTAAGTCCAACAATATGACTGACAATAGATAAAAAAAACAGTTAAATACAGACAAACAAGAAACTTGGACACAACATAAAAAAGTAAGACAAAAAAACATAGAACAACATGAAAATGTCGATGGATTTTTATTTCAACAAGTGAGCATGTTTATCGAAAGTGTTTCAATTTTTTTAAAGTTTGCCTCATGCACGTATGTGGTTATTGGAGATCTGTATTGACATGTTCAGTCACCATGGCTGGGCTATCTACCTCACTCTGCTAATTAAGTCATAAAGCCGGCACACCTGAAAGTCAAAGTTCACCCACATATACGTCTCAAATAACAGAGATTTACTCTTTGGCCAGGTGTGATAGTTTTATATTACCTAGATAAATCTATTTACACAGATCAGGTCACACCTTCCAGTGAACGGTATGTGTGCACATGTAATACAGGGTCAGTCTGTTTACACACATGTATATAGATATAGGTCACAGCATACACAGCTGTGTACCCGCACAAATCACCAACTATTGGAGTGTCCAACCTGTTTTATACTTAATATTTATCATTCTGCACATAACGATAATTGTGAAAACATCCTTCTAGATCAATTTTTATTAAGAATTAATATAAGTGACAGTTACAAAAATAATACTGTAATGTCAAAATTATGTGTATTACTGTATCTTTTTGTATCTTATTTGAGGTTGATTTTATTTTTTTGCTTAACAAATCATTACATTTATAATGTCATTTATAGGGCCTGATGCATGTATGTCCTTAATTTATTTATAGACTGTTGTACATGCTCAGATTTAACCTGCTGACTACAACATATCTGGTTGATCTTGTAGACCTGAAATTATACTTAAAACAGCTTCTTCAATAATTTAACCTAAACATTAATGTGTTTCTGGATTTACCCTAGTAAAAACTTCCAGTACGTTGGTAGGGGAACACCTCAGTTTTATATTATATTATGTATTTTAAGATATAGCACAAGAAACTTGACTTTCACCGTGCTTGCTACATTTTGGAACTTAGCTAAAGTAATGTACTTGTGTTCAGAGTGATGATATTTATTTAAGAATTTTAGCTATTAAAATCTTTCCCCTCAATGATGGTGTTTACCCTTTTTAGTACTGTACATGCAATCACAGGGGGTCACATTTTTAAAATGCAACCAATTAGAATTAAAGCAGTTAGCTAATCATATGAAGGTTTATTTGTTAGATCTACACAAACAATTTTTCATTAGAAATTAAATATCTTCTGAATAATGATGCAAAACAAATAGTTTAATTTGGATATAATACATGTACTGGTAACTAGCAAATGAATATACACACTCAATAATGAAAAACTAAGGTAATGTATAGAACAATACTCTATTTGTTTTTTGTTTAATTACAATAAACATTTGAAACGAGCTCGAGCTGTTGAATCAATAGTGTGCCAATAAAAAATATAACCACTTCCTTTGCAAAATATTTAAAATAAATCAATGAAAAAAAATAGAAAATAAAAAATGTGGCATGACTTCAACAATTTATTAATACCCCTAGCTAAACCTTATAGAAATATCTTTTACTGAACATGTTTTGACTCCATAAGATAGACAGGCCGGTACCTGGTTTGTATGTGTATTCCATACCTAGGCAACCCATGCTGCAAGACCCAACATGTGAAATTTGTACACAGAAAAAAATATTAATAACTTCTTGGAAAGAACAAAAAAAAGAAACAAAGTAAAGCAGTAACATAGGAGAGCATCAAAATGTTTTCTGTGTGCACAGTTTGATTATTGAAACTTTAAAATTTCACCATGTTTAATTTGTCGACTTACAAGATTCCATTCTTTTGCATGTCCCAGCATGCCATTAAATACAGTGCTGAACAATATCTGGCAGGTAGACATTTTAGATATTTATAAAATAATTCAAATGCAAGTCACAAATGTAACAGTTGATAATTATTCAAATATATCTAGAAAGGTGCCAATTCCTAATCACTGTTAAAGCATATTTATCAGTTACTTGATAACATTCAAAATGACAAGACAGGCTCACACATGATTTACCAGGTATTTTTTTCTGTAGCTTTCATTTCTTCAAAACCGATCGTCAGTCCACGCTGGAAAGTTGTTCTCGTCCTCCGATTATTTCTAGATTTGCATTCATGTCAGAAGTCTCCATTTTCGGCTCTGCCAAGTTGGCGGTTGTAAAAATCTTTGAAGACATACCGGCTCTCCCGTCCCGACAAGATGTATGACTCGGTCAGTGTTACGCCTTGGTCTGTCAGAAACGTCACGATCCACGGGGGGTTTTGTAGGGCTTTTGAAGTCCGGGACCAATCAGACAACTACAGTGTTGACAAGTTTTGACAAGTCCGAAAAGTACCGGGTACTCACTCAACAGTGCAAAACCGTATTGATCGTATTACTACTGTTTTTTGTGTAAAAAGATTATCAATTTAATTTATCATGAGAAGATATCATTAAGTTAAGATCTTAATTAATATGAAATAGAGGCATGCACCGTTTTAATTTTAGATGTCATGTAGTTCAAGTAACCACATGTTCCCCGGTTCTTGTAGTTCTAGCGTTGACGAACTGCTGATCGACCGATTTCAAAATCAAATATATTCTACTGCATCACAAGCTGAAATTTTAAATAATCACAGTTTACTTTAACTCACCTCTGTCAAACTTTTTCCCGTCAGGGTCAATATCTTTTACGTCGAATATATCTTCGAATAGTACACCCGCCATTTTTTCTTGAAATCCGGCGTGACCTCACAAGTTTAGTCACTTACTTGAAATAAGTAAAACTAAAATATCAGCCTTGATAAGCAGATATCACTAAATGTATCTTTAATAGCCACAGATTAATCTAAGTGGTCCAATAGAACTAGCTTAACAAATATAACGAGGACAAACTTTTATTAGCAATCAAATCACTCTTGACAGGAAGTGATTTTATGTACACTAAGTGTGGTTTTACGTGTCAGAGAGTCTATGTAGGGGAAGTAACTCGATCGAGAGCGCAGGTTCCAACTTGTTGCATAAAGACTTTCAATGCATATATATCTTTACAATTATATGGCAAGTCTATTTGGGATCAATTGATATTGTATATAAAATAAAGCATGCTTAATAATGTATTTGGGCGTGGGTTCAGCATGGGCGACAACGGATATCTGCATTTTTAACATGTATTCAGAGACGTATATATATTGAATTATGTCGAATTCACTTGTATAATATCTTGTATCCTTTTTAAGTAAAATTTACCAATTTGCCGTCGGATATCGCATCAATCTTCTCAATTACAGCCTTCCAGACCTCAATAGGCGCATTAGTATTACAATGTCATGTCCATTGTTTAATTTATATTTTCCTATACAGGATCTGTATAATGCTCTACACCGGACTCCAACATGTTTAAAAGTACATACATGTATACTTATATGAACGTTCGATTATGGACACCACAGGTTTAACAAAGTAGGTTAGCTCTGTAATTATATTTCAGTTCTTAAACAAACCAATGTTTATCGAGTCTGTTTTTAATTTATTTGTTTTGAGTGGTGCTGACATCTTCTGGAAGACTGTTCCATATTTTTTTTCTAACCTTAAGGAAAAAAACTTCTTCCTTATTTCAATGTTTGACTGTCAATTTGGCCAAATATATAAAAGCGGCAAATGTAAGAAGAAACCAATTAACTTAATTTGTTACACTCTCCATACTGTTTGTACATTGCTGGTATTGTATTGTATGTATTGCATGTATTGTATTGTATTGTATTGTATTGTCTGTAGATATTGTAAATATATCTCACTTTTGAAACCGATGGGTCAAAAGGCCCAAGGTAATACAGAACTTGAACTTGGATAAAGGTTTTTGGAATGCCCCCTTGTACCATGTCTTTCGGGAAAATCCTGTCACAATTTAAGGAAATCCGACGCTTTTCGAGCTCATGTACCACTCCTTCTCTTGAAATATTTCTCTCTCTTTAAATTCATTTATTCCCTAACATTTAAAATGCCCTCTTACTCACATCTTGACATGATTTTCGGCTAGATGAAGGTGACAATTATTTTGTATATGTAAACTGTTTTAGATTCCCTGGTTTATTATGACACGGGGACAATATCAATTACATTAGGATTGAGTCTCATTTACAGTAAGTATTACATCTGTGATTGTAGATAAAAGCTTTCACACTGCTGTGACGGAATAATCTATTGAACATATTTACTCAATTTACTATGACAATTTCTACATTTATGATGCAGACTATGTATTAAGGTATTTGTTTAAATTATATATTTAATATTGCAATGTAACTTTTCCCCGATTGATCACGATAATAGCTAGGGACACGTAGACCATGAGCATGACCTCCGCGCGAGTTAATGTAACCTTCGTGTCGGCTTATTGGTAAAACAAAATATCTGGTTTACAGAACCGATAAAAGGCGACTAAAATTGTATGCATACTACCGAATTAATCTACGTGTACCAAGATAACAATCAAAACTCTAAATGGTCGTTTTAGCCATATTTAACGACGCTCTGTATAAGCGCGATCTACCACTGATCACACATGAGCGGATACACAACTGCGATCTAATACTGCTGAGATAAGCGCTATCCACAGAAATCTCACAAAGAATGCAATCTTTAAAAAAACACTATTGTATGTTAAAAGCATACTTATAGCCCCACCCGTTAAATATATATGTAATAACGATATTGCTTAGATATGGTCTCATATCAATGATATCATTAAAATAAATAATTAAAGATATATAGAAAAAAATGTATTTTTTCATTATTAATACTCTCTATATATATATGCCATTACATGTAAGGTGCATGTACAAGACTAACCTTAATTAATAGCTAACCTGTTTTTTTTTATTTTTTTTTTATATAAGATCAATCTAATTAAAAGTATATCTTCACCTTCAACGCGACATATCAGTAAACGGGAGCGATGTGAAGATATAATTTTAATTAGATTGATATAAGATACGTTAAATGTGGTACAGGTTCATGTAAAACAGTAGGATAAATTGAAGCTGGTAAAAGGCAAACTTTTCTAACGAGAATCTTTATATTAAGCCCAAGTTAGACCGGGTCCCTCTCCTCACAGTGTTATCACGCACTGGTCGTTTGGGTCAGGAATTCTTTCAACTACAATTAGTATACTGATCGGTCGTAATGAAAGGAGTTGGCATTGGAAACATAGTGGTGCGTCCCTATGCCCGGACAACGCTTTAGACTAAAAAGTCAATTAGCTGGTTAATATAAACTTTATTTCATTCCACATTAAGTTGCATGACACCACATAACATAAAAAGAACAGAGGAATGGGATCCGGAAACAAGTTGAAATAACTTATGTAAATCCGTTTCCGAGAATGTATCTCATTAAATTAAGGCATGATGGCATACTTACTGAATTCTGTGGAAAGAAATATAAACACTTAAAACAGTAACTTACTTTTAGCTGGTTATATCCCGGTAGCATTTTAAGTATCCCAGCTGTACCAAAGCAAAAAACTTATTATATATTCATTGGAAACTGTTTTCATAACAAGACTTCAGCTTTGATAAGTCATTTTGAAAAGAAAGGCATACATTACGGGACATTAAATTTTGAAAAAGAATAGAAATGAAATAAACAAAATATAATCAACAAATGTGTTCGGAGTGCAAAAAATAAGCGTGATAGAAATTCGAACCATGAACCTCAGCTTGTTATACTGTGGCTCTAACCAGTTCAATTGCCCGATCAACAGAAATGTCATGATCCAATGCAATTACGCTGTATATATTATATCCAAAACGAAACTAAGGGGAGGTCATTGTTGAAAACGATCTAGTGTAATTGTCTGCATATATACAATTTATACGCAAACGGGAAAAACACGTGACTTCAAATTTAACGGCTAATAACATATTTTTTTACAGGTACTTTGTGGAGGTTGTGTTATGGCGATTTCAAACTCCCCAGTCCAGTTCATCCCACAAATCTGGGGTCTATGGATGTTGGTCAACAAGGACGATGCTATGTATTGCAAGGAAGTCTCTTTAATCTCTTGCAACGAATGCCGCGTTGCATTATCCTGCTGAACAGTTAGATGATGACTCCTATCTAAAGGCACATCATGGAGTCTTATGATATCAGCTTGATAGCGGGCAGCCGTTAAATTCGATCTGAAGACCCCTAAAGGAGTTTTCAAACAATTGTGAATTCCTTCACAAATGAACGATCACTATAGGTGTCTTAAGGCCATGGGGAATTCCTTCACAAATGAACGACCACTAAAGGTGTCTTAAGACCATGGGGATTTCCCCACAAATTAACGACTACTAAATGTGTCTTCAGACCATGGGGAATTCCTCTACAAATGAACGACCAATATAGGTTTCCTAAGACCATGGGGATTTCTTCCACAAATTAACCACCACTAAAGGTGTCTTCAGACCATGGGAATTTTTTCCACAAATGAACGACCCCTATCGGTGTCTTAAGACCATGGAGAATTCCTCCACCAATGAACGACCAATAAATGTGTCTTAAGACCATGGGGAATTCTCCACAAATTAACGTCTTCAAATCATGAGGAATACTTTCACAAACCAATCCACTCCTAAATCTGAGACCGGGAATATGTACCAGTTACACCAGTAGATGCGTCAATATTAGTCGTAGACTAATGGTATGACGTCGACAACGGTGAGTTAACGGTGAGTTGAATCAGTGATGCTCCAACACAAAGGCTCTACAAAACGTTCGCCTCGACGCCAGTCCTCACGTGACGTTGACGACCACCTGCTCGAAATAATGTGAATCGAGATTCATTTTTGAAGAGTATCGACCTCCGGCGTCTAACAGGAAAACGTCCACCGCCAACCATCTTATACGACGTGCTCGGTGTTGACGTGTTAGTGGAAGACCAACGTACTTTCGATGTGCATGTTATCTTACCAGTCTGTTTCTCACAGTTTTGGGTTCAATTAAACGCTTAAAATTACCAATGGTATTACGTACTGTTTCAGCGACGACTAACCCGCCAGGTACGCAAGCCTATTAACCCGGTCGTGACGTTTCACGTGGACCTGATCTCGGCTTGTCATCAACTCTCCCCTTGGCTTTTCGACGTGAAACTAACCGACTTACAGTGGATATGTGGACTCAAAATAGACACTTTAGAACGTGATTGTTTTATTACTTATTTGCTAGGAGGTGTTCATTTAGAACTGCAAGAGTTGTCTACGGGCGTAAAAGACCTAATATCGTTTAGATAGGACTGTTTTCCGTTAATGATCAAAGTGTCAGACTTAACATTTCAATACTGTTCGCTACAGTCCTGAACAAATATTACAATCCTACGCTGGTAAGAAGCTATAGTGCTGTGTAATATAGCATCGTTTTGACATCATATATCCTTTGTTTTCATTTTGATTTCCTCGATTAACTTTATAAGCAGCACATTTATTTGTTGATGAATCCATTTGTTTTTGTTATTTTGTCATATTAATTTCTTTACTGGCCTTTTATTCTAATTCACTACTTGTTCATTATGCGTATGTGATCTTCAATTATGGAGGAATAAAGATATGAATGAATACGTTTAGTGCTGTCGGTCATAAAAATCGAGAAAGCACGTCCTCTATCAGTTTGTTGTAGTCGTGGCATATTTGTAATTGACAGGCGGTCGTCAATTTGATAGTTAAAGTTTGTTACCGATATTTCTTGAAAAGTCTTCATGGACAACTCCATGGAGATTGTTTTTGGTTCTTGATGCATTGTATATGTGTAGTTTTCAACTTGATCGGAAGAAACTATTGTCGGTAGGTGCGGACGGGAAGACATATAGCATTTTAACATTGAATTTGAAATTAATACTTCTCTATGCTGGAGGGAAATTTCTGAAGTTTCCATGTTCTTATTTGAACGTGTTTCATTTTAACCTTGATTAAAAAGGACACACGCTTAAAGTTGACATGATTAATTTTACCACTGAATATTTTTTACTGTTAGAAAGTTTAGAAAGTTAAATACAGATCCTCCAGTTCCAGAAATATCACTCGTTCTTTTAACACACCAATAAAATAGTTAATAGGTCAAGCGGCAACCTCAACTTAAAAAATCGATATCAAACACAACAGTTATTCGAGTCCTGGTCAAAATTACATTATGATGCATTGATTTTAGAAAAGATCAAACTAACACAGAACCAACAGAAATCTTCCTATGGTGTGCGTCAATGTTCCTCTAGATACTCATTTTTATATAAAAAAAAACTCCACTACAGCGATAGCTACTTATATATTCCGTCTTTGCGTATTGCAGAGTTATCTTCTCTTGAGAGCAGGTATTGATTGTTACGTCATTGGTTTGTGTG